>ML792451.1:307087-319383 GCA_009831015.1 Picea engelmannii | reverse complement strand
TTTCATATTGGTGCTACTTAAACTTAGAAACAGGGTTAGGTGTAAGTTTTCTTTACTTGTCTGTAAATAGACATTAATCCATCAGGGGATTGGCTAGGTTTGGGTTAGGATTAAGCGTCTAAGCTTGGTTTCTTCACCCTTGCGAAAATAATTATTGGTTCCCTTGTACTGTAGCTATGTTAACCTGGTGATTTACTCATCCCTTCCTATGCTTACTCTCCTGGTGCATACGACACCTCCTTCCTGCTTGTCCTTGTCTAAGCCCTATCATCATTAATCAACTTTAAGGTAGATTATCCTTACACTTAATAAAATAATAATTTAAAAATTATTATTATACTAATTTAACCCAAATTAACTTTACTTTAATTTAAACTACTTGAATTTATTTATATATAAATTATTTATACTAAATTATTTAATTTATTTTAAATTATTTCTAATACTTTAAAATATATATAAGAATAGTTAAATGTACACATAAGGATTCGGGCATGCATCGGTTCCACCTGCTCATCTGGCTTCCTCAAGCTCCCTCGTATCTAACCCCCAAATTCTACACCTTTCAGCTCTTCGAATCCCTACGCGTCCTTCTCACTCACTGAGACCCTCCTTGCGTCCTTCCTTATCCTCCACAAATCTTCCTTGCTCTGTTCATAGGCTTCCTGGATCTCCTTTTCCATGGCTCACATCCTCACCATTCTTCTGAGCACTTCGCTAGCGCTATTTATTGTTGTATCCGCTCCAGTTCGTTTTGCAGAAACATAGTATATCGATGTGGTTATTGACAAGATCCAGGACTTGGATTCCAGTCTCTTTGAAATGTTGGGAACCAATCCCCTGTCTGTACACTTTGTGGAGTTCTCCCTCAGGTATGGTAAGAGGTACGGTTCAGTCCACCAGCTTGTGCACAGTCTCAGTACCTCCGTGAGAATGCGTGGTTGATCGAATCAGGAAATTACCTAAACCTTCCTTATACTGTGGTAATGAAAGGTAATTTCCTATATATATATTTTTTTTGCAGTGTGAAATATAATGATTTGCTTGTAATTCTAGCTCTGTACGGATTTTGGTGTTCTACCTTCAGTTTATTTATTTTAAAAAAAACAATATTTCATCTTTGTGTGTATGTTGTTATATGTGTAAATATATATAGTTTTATGGGTATACAGGATCGTTCAATTTCATCAACCGAGCCTAAGAGGCTCTTTGGATTTCCTTTGGAATTCACTGTCGAATGCCCCAATCCACAGGCCTTATCTTCCCTCGTCACGGCCTCTGCACCTACCATGACTTATCCTCGACTCTGTATCGGGGTTCCAAATGTCGAACCTCACAAGTCCTTAGGACTCGTGATTCTACGATCCCCGATATGCTTCTAGTGCCTTAGCCCTCCAAGCTATGCCCGTGGTCCACACGGCCTCTCCTTGTGATCATAGTCTTATCCCTTATCGGGATTTCGGGGTTTTCAACACCCTTTTACCCCTGTCCACGGGATCCACAATTTCCCGATTTTCGATGAGCTCCTTTTTCTTTATGCACTGGCCCTCCTAAGATTAACTCTTGTCTCATATGACCACACCTCCGCAACCGTGGCCTTACCCTCCTATTGAGATTTCAGTCCTCTAAACCCGATGCGCCCCTTTGTGTGCTAGCCCTCCTGGCTAGAGCATGGTCCATATGACCTGTCTCCGTGTGACCTCAGTCAAACCCTCCATCGGAGTTTTGGCATTTACGATGACATAATGTTTACGTCCATGGGACTTGCGATTTCTCGATTCGCGATGCGCTTCAACCCTCCTAGATAAGCCCTGGTCCACGTGACCGTTACTCCGTGACCGCAGCCTTAAGTCGTTGGGGCTACAGGGTTTGTGATTCCCCAATGCATACACCCGCGGGATTCTCGATCGTCCAAATCCCGACGCTCTGTTACGCTAATAGATGGCCTCCACTACGTCGTTGTCCTCCTTCTCTGCTATGATGACAGTTGTCCCCCACTGATCGGGGTTTCACAAATCGCGATATCAAAGTGCACAAATCACTTGTCTACAGGATTCTCGATTTCTCGATGAACAAAGTGCCGACGGCGCCCGATCCTTTGACACCTTTCCTCCTCAGATGGATGGCTCAGATTCAGTGTCGGGGTTTCCAACCAATATTTCCCCGATCTCTTGTCCACGGGAACGTTGATTTCCCGATGCACCAAACGTCGATGGCGCTGATCACCGCCAAGTGTCCTCACCCAATGGACGGTCCAGATTCCCATCGGGATTTCATGGCGATTGGTGTCCCAATTCACACGACCTCGAGAACTCCGATTTCCCGATGGCCAATATCCCGACTACTAAACTTCATGCAGCTTCCACAGATCTGACGGCTGTCAGGACTATGATCTAGGATCTGACGGCTCAGATCATTTCTCCTACACGCTCCCCCTCCAGAGGCTAAACTCCGTGCGACTCCCTCCGATCCAACGACTGACGGGTTTTCTATGTGAGATCCGACGACTGTTGGTCTCCTTTTTCTGTGGGCTCCTCCTCTGCACACTAGGACTTAAACCATGCACAACTTCTCAAGATCTAACGACTAACAGGATTTCTCTCGAGATCTAATGGCTCAAATCCGTTCTCACGCATAATAGACAGCTCTCCTTCGGAATAATCGATTACTTGCATAAAACATTGCGTAGTGTTAAAATTGCTTTCTTGGCAAGGTCAAAATTTGTATGGGTCTATAGTTCCTGAGATTCTTCATTATTTAAAATTTCACTGAGGCTAATACAGGCAACTATTTTACACTGTTCCCGTGCAATACAAGTCTTCTAAATTTCCTTTTTCCGACTGCGCATTGGCAGTTCCTCATTTAGGCAAGTTTGAGGTGAAGTAGGCCTTTCCCAGGTCTTGCGAAAGTCCTATTGCATTTTATTCAGTGTATTTCATGTAACTATTGAATCTTACCAACTTCAAGCCTTCCATAGAAGCTTCCTTCGACACTTCCATCGATTTTAGGTGTCTATCTTACCCGAAACTTCATTGACAAGTATTTCTCAAATAAAATTAAATTATCATCTCTCTTTTCATGCTTAATAGATTTATTAGGCTGCTTTAAGGGTATCCATTTCATGGGTAGTGATCCTTCAAACTATATGGTTTGCTGCCACTTAATTTAAAGGGAGTTCCTTTAAATATTCAGACTAAGACTGTATTATCCATTCATGATCCAGTTAAAGGGTATTACCTAAAGTTGTTGCTTGTGATATATATGAGATCATTTGTTTGGATAACTTAGGGGTACTATCTGAGTATATTTTTGGATACTGTATCAGTCATATTGGGTCAAACTGAACGTGTTTTGTTTGTAGTTTAAGCGTGGCTAGAGTTAACACTCGGGGTTTTGGCCCTTAGGCCCAGATTTCGAACTAAGACGCTCTGATACCATATGTAACAACCAAATATTTCTAAACATCATTAAGTTTCATAAGCAGTTTATGAAAGAAACTGAGACAATAACTTCATAACATAATATTGATTTTATAACAGCAACTTCAGTAAATTAGATTTATCAATGAATAATGATTGCATGGCAGAATTAAATAAATACATAACTTAACAAATACCTGGTTCTGATGCTAATTTATGTTGCCTTGATGCCTTACTGTTGCCTTCCTGCTACCTGATACACAGATCAACCAGCCACAAACAAAGAATAATTGCCCAAAACTACTGTCCTCCCTGCCAACTAGGAAAACTACCTAGCTCCAGGATATCTATGGATATCCTAGCCCCCATGCCCAAAACCTCCAGCAACTCGGTGCCTCAACTGCTCAAAAGCCACAGCCCAAAACTCTCTTCTCACAGCAAGTCCAAAAGTCCTCCAGAATCCATCCTCCGTCCAATCTCCAATGCCCCTCGCGTAAACCTCCCTTCCTCCCTTATTCCTCCTTCACCGACTCATGCAGTTACTTCTTCAACCACCCCCATGCATGTCCCTTATCCCTCCTTTAATTTTTTATCTTCTCGGGATTCATAGGCCCTCCCTCTCTGCATACGCAACCATTTTATAACATTTTCATTGATCTCTTAAATTTATTTCTCAGGTCATTAAATGTGATCTGTAGTTAAATTATTACTTAGTTAACCACAATTATTTTCTTTAATAAATTCTACTTTATAATCTTTAAATGTTTATTCAACTAGAGTCGTTACACCACAAACCCTATTTTCCATGGTGTGTAACTCAAAAAATACAATGACCCACAGTCTGAAATTTATATCACAGCTAGTTGGATATGTTTCCTCAATGGTCTCCCAATTTCACGGTCTGAATCATTCTATAAAAAACTTTATTGTTAAAATGGTGAGATGACCTATAAATAACATACCTTAGAAAGCATCATCAAAATAACTTATCCTCCATTGAATTTCGGCCTTCTTTACTTCACCTTCCCTATGAATTTTGACTTAGATATCCTTTGGTTACCTCAGTGACCTATAGATATTCAATATTCTCAAGTGTGATTAAAATGAGAGAGCCTTTCCTCTTATTTATACTTTCATGTAGCTTCCTCAAGGGGTTACCTTTTAACCATCTTAACCCACTTAAATCCTTATTTTAGGGTTAACCCACTTCTAATTTCTCCATTAACTTTATTATTTAAATAAATTGCTTTGTATTCAATTTTACTTATAGTACACTCATCAATTCACTTTATTATTGATCTTCTAAAATCTTTTAAACCACTTTGACTACTTTGACCTTTTGGGGCTTCTAGATGACTCATGAGGGTTCTCCAACTTCACATGGCCATAACTCTCTAACCATGAGGAGTTATGTGGCATTCCACATACCACTGGAAATGGTATGATATGTACTATCCATATAGAGTAGTATTTCCTACAAATATATAAAAACTCATGCCATCATCCATCAAACAAAGTTGGGTTCATTACCCAAACCCGAGTTCTCCAACTTCTCATGGCCATAACTCTCTAACCGTGAGGAGTTATGTGACGTTCCACATAACACTAGAAATGGAATGAAATGTAATATCCATATAGAATAGTCTTACCTTAAAATATATTAAAACTCATACCATTATACATGAAACAACCTTGGGTCCATTACCTAAACCTTTGTGCTACCGAAATTCGCTACCAAAATTTCTCCAAGGGTTGACATCAATCTACAATATCACTCTCCAATGGATGAAATCAATGAAAAAAAAAATCCATACCAATTGTCCATCAACCTAAGGAAACTGCCTGGTAGAGGTCAGGGCTCTTCTAATCTTGTGCTCATTTCTAGAAAGTTGGAACAACTTGGTCATGGGTGTAAGTAACTCTGTCTTTGGTTCAAACACTTTAAAATTTGATGATGTTGTTGGTGTTATCCTTAGCGAGGAAATGCAATGGAAAAGAACAGGTGAGACATCAGGTAATGCATTGAACATGGAGAATAGGGAAATACAAAAGGTTAGAGGAAAGGGATTGAGAAACCATGGGAATTCTAGGAAGGAAAAATCCAAATCCAGACATGGAAAAATAGAGCATTGGAATTGTGGGAAGAAAGGACATTTTAAGAAAGACTACAGAGCTCCAAAGAAACAAAGAGATGGACAACATGAGAAAAATCAAGAAGAAAATGTAATAGGTGATGTGTTACAAGATGCTTTGATTCTTTCTGTATATAATATTTATGAGTCTTGGGTAGTAGATTCAGGGGCTTCATTTCATGCCACACCCCATAGGAAATTTTTTCTAGATTATGTTCAAGGTTATTTTGGATAGGTTCATTTGGGTGATGATGCACCATGAAAAATTGTTGGAATTGGAAAGGTAAAAATAAAGAAATGCAATGGAAACCAATGGTTGTTGAAAGAGATAAGACATGTTCCAGATCTAAGGAAAAATACAATTTCAACAGGGCAGTTGGAAAGTGAAGGTTGTATATCCATATTTACAGATAAGGTTTGGAAGGTCACCAAAGGATCATTGGTGATAGAAAAAGGAGAGAAGGTAGGTACATTGTATTTATGTACAGGTAATATTGATTCTTCTATTTGTTTAGCTTCTACAAGAGTGGATACAACACTGTGGCATCATAAGCTTGGACACAAGAGTGAGAATGGGATGAAGATACTTCAAAAAAAAAATTTGTTTCCAGATCTTAAACAAAATGATTTTGATTTATGTGAACATTGTGTTTATGGAAAACATAAGAGAGTCATATTTTTCAGAGTCGGAAAAGAAAACAAGAGTGAAAGGTTAGAGATTGTGCATACAGATGTATGGGGACCATATCAGGTATCATATCTTGGTGGATCTCATTATTATGTTAATTTTATTGATGATGCAACTAGAAAAACTTGGGTTTATCGCATTCGACAAAAATCTGATGTTTTTGATACTTTTAAGAAATGGAAAGATTTGGTTGAAAATGAGACATGAAAAAGATTGAAGTGTCTCAGATCAAACAATGGAGGTGAATATTGCAGCAAGGATTTTCATGATTACTGTTCATACCATGGGATTCGTAGGGAGAAGACAATTCCAAGAACACCACAAGAAAATGGTGTGTCAGAAAGGATGAAAATGACAATCATGGAGCATGCAAGGAGTATGAGATTGCATGTTGGTTTTCTCTTACAGATCTGGGAAGATTTTGTAGATATTGTTGTTTACTTAAGAAACAAAGGACCTTCAAGCTCTTTGGATGGTAGAATTCTAGAGGAGGCATGGACATGTCAAAAGGTAGACTATTCATTTTTGAAGACTTTTGGTTGTGAAGCATTTTTCCATATTGATAAAGAAAATAGAACAAAGCTGGAGGAAAAATAAAGAAGTGTACCTTTATTGGATACGATGTTAATGATTTTGGTTATCTCTTATGGGATTATGAAAATCAAAAAATCATTAGGAGTAGAGATTTTATATTCAACAAGAAGGTCATGTACAAAGATCAGTTGTAGGGAAAGAAATGGGAAAAAGAAAAACTAGAATACACAGTGCTTGATGAGATTACTGAAAAAGAAATTCCAAAGGTACAATAAAATCAAAATTTACAACAACAAGATCGGAAGGTAACTCAAACTCCTACAACTGTTGTTAGAAGATATACCAGGTGATTGATTCTGGTGAATTGTAATGTTATGAACTATTATTTATTGTTGATTGATTCTGGTGAACTGTAATGTTATGAAGAGGAAATGTAGGTAGACACTAAAAAGAAATGGGAACAAGGCATGAAAGAGGAAATGGATTCCTTGGTAAATAACCAGACTTGGGACTTGGTTCAGTTGCCTGCAGGAAAAAGAGCATTGCAGAATAAATGGGTTTACAAGTTGAAGGAAGAAGATGGAGGAAAAATGCAGTACAAGGCTAGACTTGTTGTAAAGGGGTTTGCGCAAAAGAAATGTATATATTTTGATGAAATGTTTTCTCGTGTTGTTAAAATGACTTCAATTAGGACTATTTTAAGTCTTGTGGCAATAGAATATTTTCATCTTGAACAATTAGATGTAAAAACAACTTTTCTACATGGGTATTTGGAGGAAGAGAGTTATATGCAGCAACCACAGGGGTATGAGGTCAAAGGGAAGGAGAATTTGGTATGCAGGTTGAATAAGAGATTGTATGGCCTAAAACAAGCTCCAAGGAAGTGGTTTTTTAAGTTTTACAGGTTTATTATAGAACAAGGTTATAGTAGATGTCATTCTGATCACTGTGTTTATTTTAAGAGGCTAGAAAATGGAAGTTGTATTATATTTCTATTGTATGTAGATGACATGCTTGTTTCATGGTATAATATGGAGGATATAAATGTGCTCAAGAAGAAATTAGCTAATTCATTTTCAATGAAGTATTTGGGTGCTGCAAAGAAAATCCTTGTTATGAGAATAACAAGAGACAAGGAAAATCACAATTTGACATTGTCTCAGGGTGAGTATATAGAGAAGGTGTTGGAGAGGTTTAGAATGCATAATTCAGAACTAGTTAGTACACCTTTGGCTAACCATTTCAAATTAACTAAGGAAATGTGTCCCAAGATACAAGAGGAGATAAAATACATGTCTAGGATCCCTTATTCATCAACAATTGGCATCTTGATGTATGCAATGGCTTACACAAGACCAGATATTACACATGCAGTGGGAGTTTTGACCAGGTATATGAACAATCCAGGTAAAGAACATTGGGAGGAAGTAAAGTATATTATAAAAATTTTGAGAGGTACCACTACTCATGCATTATGTTTTGGAGGTTCAAACACCATTCTACATGGATATGTTGATTCAGATATGGTAGGTGATAAAGATAGAAGGAGGAGAACCAAAGGGTATGTTTTTACTATAGGTGGAACAACAGTAAGTTGGATTTCAAAAATGAAAAAGGTTGTTTCACTTTCAACAACAGAGGCAGAGTATGTTGTTTCTATAGAGGCTAGTAAAGAGATGATTTGGTTACAGAGGTTTATGGAGGAATTGGGAAAAAAGGAGAATAACAGGTTGTACTATGACAATGAGAGTCCCATTCATCTTGCAAAGAACTCAACCTTCCATTTGAATACTAAGCATACAAATATCAAGTACCATTTCATATGAATCGTCTTGGAATATGGACATTTGAAGTTAGAAAAGATACACAATAGATAGAATCCTACAGACATGTTAACTAAGGGAGTAATCAGGCAGAAACTAAGCTACTAATTAGTTTCAGTTGGTCTTGAAGCATGAAGGTGAAGATGAGAAATTTTCCAAGTCCAATAAGGATCATAGTTGAGCAGATACAACAATGGTGGAGTTGTTGAGATCAGTCTCCAAGTGGGATATTGTTGATTATGGATCCTGATTATATTTCTAATTCAGTGGCATTTTTTTTCATCCATGTTTATACCCCATGAACACTTTACACCCTAGGAGAATGTACACTCCTCCAAGTGGGATATTGCAGAGGGGGCTTACCCACTCTGCAGGGTCCATCTCCCCAGTTGGGGGGTACGGGGCCAAGTGGGCCCCCGATAAGGGTTCTGGGGTGAATCCCCCAAAGGAAAAACTTCCTTGTAAATGTATATTGTAATTTCAATGTAAATCTAGGCCGTTCATTATAAGGTCACATATCTGATGGTAGAAGTTATGTTAGGGTCATTTTCCCTATAATACAACCCTCTTTTATGAGGGAAATTTATTACAGCTATGCATCATTGCGAATATTGTATTCTAAGAGAGGAGACTGTGTGAGAAAGAAGAGGAAGTTACAACGGGTGTATTGTAGATTGTATCCCTTCATTTGTTGGATAACAATAAAGGAAGGACCTGGCAATTTTTCTAGTGGACGTATCCCACACTAAGTGAACAACGTATATCTTTGTCTCTATTGTATCATGTATCTTCTATGTTTTATTTCCACATTTGTTTTGTTTTATTACTTCACGATCTTGTTTTTCTAACAATATTACCCATCTAAAATCACAGCAAATGCATGCCCAACAGAGAGATTGGAAATTAAAATCACAGGGTAAAAATGAGTTTAGTAAGACTCTCCAACAAACACAGAGCGCTACCATCAATTCGTTGAGTGGAAGAATAAAGGTGCTGGGTGAAAATCCAAGTAAAAAAAATCGCAGATCAATTCCATTTAAATTCAGAGCTTCGGTTTTGCCAGGGAGAAAATGAAATCAATTAAGCAATGATCAATCCATTTATTTGTCATAGCATGGGTTTTTATTTAAGCAGTAGGTTCAAAGGTATTTTGAAATTTCAGATTGAAATTGCAAGCAACAATGATCCACACCAGTCCAAATTTAATAGAAAGTGGATAAATATCAGAGTGGAATTAGATTGAAATCCAGTAAGGCAACGACCTTTCTAGAGAGAAGAATCAATGGGGTGAATCATGGCGAGGGTCAGATGGAATCCAACTCAGCTCTAAATAAAACAAATAATGCTAGTGACTTCGCCTGAGAGTAGGATTCAGATAGTTCTTGGTGCACAATCAAAGGGAATAATTCATGTCCAGATATCAACTAGAATAGCAAGGATCAACATTTTATAAAAAAACATTCAATCTCAGATTTAATTAAAAAGGAAGTGAATTCATTCGAAATCACTTCTAGAATTTATAAAATATCAAGAGCTTATCTATTCCATCCTGAAATTTTCAACACAGTAAGAAATAAAAATAAAACACGATTGTAAGATTTAAAGTCCTAATTCAAATAACGAATTTCAATAAATACCATAATCGTCGTTTGAGATGTACTTGATGATGTTCATCAATAGCTGGCATTTTCTCCTTGATAATCTTTGAGACCTCACCATTACCTCCCAACCAACGCTATGGTACTCTTCTTCCCCCTTATCCCCCCACTCCACAAAGGGGCCATGCACAACCACATCCAGAATACTCTAGTTCCCAGCTCGCCTCACGAGATAGATCTACCACTCTCTTTCTTGAGATGGGTATCCCAACTCTCACAAGTAAAATTAATCAGAATTTTTGCAGCATAACCTTACTCATACCATTCCAGATCCATTCCTCCTCTCCTCCATTTCTTTTATAGAATTTTTCTTAGTGACCACTTTCCATTTTCACATTTAATTCATTTTTTTTTAAATTAATTAGTAATTACTCCCCCATACACTTGTCACACATTCCCTTATTTGCACCAATAAATCCACCATTTACTTTAATTAAATGTCAATTTCCCTCACACATCCTAAAAGCGCTCCTAAAATTACTCCTAAATGTCCATCTATTCCCTCTATTTCCCTTTTAATGACCAACGTCTTTCTAAAACTTAGTTGTTTTTAATTTAGGAAAGTTATTTAGTTAGACTAGACTAGATACCTTTATATTCTTACACATTTATTTATGTTTTATTCCCTTCCTAATTTAATTTCTAATTTGGTATTTTATGCACACATGTGATTTGAATTAATTCTTTAGATTATTTCATCTCCCTTAATCTCTTTAATTGGTTTACCCCTTTTTCTTAATTCATCTAATTTAAATTTTTATCTTTTTTGTTTTCTCATTAACTTAGAATTAGGATTAGTTAGTTTTTTATATTTTCAAAGGCTTAGACCATTAGATATTATGCCTAATAATTTCATTCTTTAGTAATTTATTAATCAATTAATTAATTCGGCAGGCACTCAAGATTTTAAGGTTTAACAATCGCTCAAGTTTTCAATACCACCTAGATTCATTGACTTATTTATTTTTATACCGCGACATGCCCTTCAATACACACTTTGTGCCCCAAGGGTGTCACTTGACTTTGATTCAAATTTCAACTACACAACATGCCCTTCAAGACCCACTATGTACTCCAAGGGTGCCACTCGCCTTTGACTAGTTTTGGTAGTTGTCCAACCCTTGGAGTCAAAACTCCATTTAGGCGACCTTGTAAGAGACTAATGGCCTCTAAGTAATAAGGACCCTACCTTATTGAGTTCCCCTTAGAATCTTCATGAGTGATTGTCTCATTCTTCCCTCACGAAATCTTAGATCTCTCGAACTAGGTAATTGTTAACCTACAATTTGAGCCACGACGAGAATGCTAGTAGGTTGTGGAAGGGTTGCTTGATGCAAACCTTCTCCACTCCCCCCCCGGAGAACGATCGTGATAACCGGGATCTTCTCTAATCTTTGGCCCGAAGAGCGTCAATGCTCCTCTAATTCCCCGTCGGGAATTTTTTTACCCACAGTACTCCTGTAATGATCTCCCTTAACAGTCAGAAAATCGGAATTCGCGATATCGCGAATTCTATGCTCGCATGCCTTATGTATCACGAATCTCGAACCCCGATATGGGTCAATCGTTGACTTTCTCCTCTTCTATTATCAGAGGTTTCTCTATCAGGAAATCGACATTTGTGTTGTCGCGCGTCACTGCCTTCACAAATCCCCGAACTCCGATATGCACGTGCACCAATTCCTCACCACGTCACCTCCTCTCTCTGCCCTATCGGGAATCACAGGATTGCGATTTCAAAGGTCGCAATTCCTTTGCACCGGAAAGTCCCGAATGCCGAATCTCGACTTCCCGGGATCTCATGCCACCTATCCCCTAGCGATCAACGGTTTCGATTAGATCGGGAAATCGCTAATCGTGATTTCAACAGCTATGAAACTCTTGCTTCCGGGAAACTCGATAAGCCGGATCCTGATAAGCCTTAGTTGCTTCCTGCACCTAGGGCTAAACCCCTCGCAACTTCACTGAGATCTGATGGTCGACGGGTTTTCTCGAATCTTCCCTACGAGAACTGGCCGTCGATTCCTCCTCCTTGAAGAAAT
>ML792451.1:242744-284643 GCA_009831015.1 Picea engelmannii | reverse complement strand
AATTTGGATACTCTAGGAAGAAGTTATGATTGTTTTACCTGGAACACCTTCTTGAGACTAGTCAATAGGACTAGTCAGATACCCTATCTTACACAGGGTGTATCTACAAATTTAAGATGACCCAGAAGCTGAAATTGTTACCAACGATACCCTAATATTTTATATAAATATCCTCCAGAGCTCAGGGTCTGAAACGTTACAGAAATGTTTTTATAGCAAAACTTATGCAATGACTCAGTTCAGGACGATTCCAGAACCCTATCTTGTACAGGTTGTTTCTCTGCAAGTATAAGGCCTCAAGAGCTGAATTTTGAACCCAACATACATTGATCAGTCTACTAAATATCCTCCAAGATGTTCCTTCTGAAACATTGTAGAAAAAAAGTCATAGTGAAAATGCCAAGGTGTCTCATATGTAGCAGTGAAACCCCAAGACCTTGAGCTCTAATACCATATGTTAAGAACCAAATATCATTATAGCATAGAAAATCTTTAGAAAAAGTACTCAACGCCTTGAAAAATAGAGAATTTCAGATAATAAGCCTCTTCAAGGGGGAAAACTCCTTTTACCCCACTTAAATGTTCAAGTACAAGATGATTCAAAATGAAAATGTCTCCTTGGTATATATAGGAGACTAAGAGGCATAATTACAACTAATGGCCTAAAGCTGACATAAATAAAATAAAATTACTAATATAATATGCCCCAATTAAGGGGTAATGAGCCAATATTAGGGCTTAACATCCTATCCCTCTATGGTGGGACATTTTGTTCCATGCTGACCACAAGAAAAATCCTTCTATGTTAGGGACCTTAGAGTCCTCATGCTCCCAAGTTTCAACTAGAAAAATAATATCAATATCTCTCGGGATCCAACTTATCGTAGGACCTTTGCACCATGGAAAGCCATGATAGTTCCAAAAAAGGATCTTGAGTGTCCCAAATTTATATTTATTATTATCCTTGTGGTCTCTATCTCTAACAATAGATTTTCATTTTCTAATTATTGCCCATTTTCCTTCTTTCCTCGCTTCTTTTACCTTTTGAAATTCCTTCCTTAATTCAGCTTGGTATTCGGGAATGAGGTCTTCATTTATAAATATTACTAAGTCTTTTAAGCTCGGAGATTTAATGAGTATGCTATATTTATGGTCATTACAACTTACTTTTACACAGATCAACCTATCTTTGTGATCAATTATTTTTCCTAGCCTCTTTGCTTCTGTGAGGTAAGTTGTATCAATTTGTGATTTATTATTTAATTTTTCATTTACTATTTCTAGTGTATCCTCCTATTGTTTTTTTTTTATACCAAAAATTATGAGGCTCAAGGTTGTTTTATTACACTCATGGTCTAGTTCAATTATCTAATTCATTTCCTCTTTGATGGGTTTGATATCCAATTTGTTTTCTAGATTACTGAGGGTCAAATTGTTGGTTAGATTTTATTCTAGCTCTTTAATTCTATCTCTCAAGTTGATATTTTCTTCGAACTCTCCTTCTTGGGTTGATTGTTTATTCTTTTCAATTTTTTTAATCCTATCCTTCATTGCCCGCAATTCACTCTTGAACCCTAAGAATCTATCCTCGATTTGAGTTTGAATGGTATCTTTGAAGAGTTTGTTTGTTTTTATCAATCATTGCCTCTATCTCTATTTGGATTTTTACGTCTCTTTCTTCACTCCTTTTTTCTAATGATTCTAACTCTATTTGGCTTTTGGCATACATCCCTTCTCTCCTTTTTTCTAATGATTCCATATAATCATAAAGGATCTGTAGGGTGATTTTGGGGGCCTCCCCCTGTTAAGCTTAGTTTTTGGAATAGGTGGTCAAGTGCTCATATTAAAAAGAAGAGAAAAAAAGTAACAATTATTATTTTGGATTGAATTTAATATATATATATATATATATATATATATATATATATATATATATATATATATATATATATATATTAATTGATAGTAATGATATTAATTATTATCTCTCAAATCAACTTTTACTTATTAAAATTAACAAAATAAAATATGTTTAAATCTCTTTAATTACTAGATTATAAATATATTTTAAATTAAAATTGAATCAAAGTAAAAAGTGAATCACCTGATTTCAGGTGTCCACATGCTTAGCCGGTTGAAGAAGCCAAAACTGATTTACGAACATGCATTGAAGTGTTGAACTAGTTGAGGAAGCCATAACTAAAAATGATTCAAAATTGCAGAGAGAATTAGAGAAGTTCCCCTCACCGAGAGACAAGTCATAACCATAGAGAAGTATTATGGTTCACATTACCGAGAATAACTGCAACGATTAGTCTTTAAAAAAAAAAGGAAAAACCACATAAAAGTATTATTCTCGTTCAAAATCGTAGAGATATAATGTTATAAATAAAATATCTCCTTCAAAACCAGAAAAAAATTTAAATTAAAAAAAACCAATGAGATATTTATATATATTATATATAAACGATAATATATCCTTTATATATAATATATAAACTATAAAATAGTTTATATATTATATATAAACCAAATATATGGCATGGGAGGGTAGGGGGCGATGTCGGCCATCACCATGTCCTCCCATGTCATATATATGAGGTTTATACATACATACATATATATATATATATAATTTTCTTTTTTGATTTTGTATTTCTTTAAATTTTTAGTATAATATTCTATTTTAGGGTTTTTTAATTTTTTTTAAATTTCAAATTATTTTTTAAATATATGTTTTTAATTTTATTTATTTTAGATTTTTTAATTGTTTTTATTTTTATTTTTTTTCTCTTCTTTTAATTTTTTATTTTTTAACGTTTCAAGGGTTATTTTCATTATCATTTTTAAAAAATATATATTTTTGGGAATATTTTTTCCTTTCTATTTATTTATAAATGGTGCTACTTATAGCACCGCCTTTTGATTTGGGGTTGATTTTCATCTTTTTTATGAAAAAATATCATTTTTTTGGGCCAAAGTTCTCGTTTTGAGGTCACGGCTCTCATTAAGTTGGTAATATTGTTTGTTGTGGAGTGGTTCTCAAATCCATGAGCATACTCTCTAGGTGAGAGTATTGTTGAGAATTTTTCCCTTATGCATTGAGAATTAGTCGTTGGGCTCGAGGACTTCTTGTTTATCCTATTGTTGGTAACCCTAGGAAGGGAAGTGGGGCATCCGAAGGACTGTTGAGCAGAGAAGGGGCACACTTCCTTGGGTGTGACATTTCCACGGGGAATGAGGGACCATAGGATAGTTGTAGCAATGAGCACCTTGGACTGAGCAATTCTGTTAATTTTCATACCTCAGCTTGTCGCTAGGAACCCTTTTTCCATAGTGGAGTTAAGCCCTTTTTCCATAGTGGAGTTAAGCCCTAGTTTTTCCATAGTGGAGTTAGGACCTTTTTTCATAGTGGAGTTAAGCCCTAGTTGGAATATTGTGGGAAATAAATTCTATGGCTCGGAGGAGAATATGAGTTATGCGTGCATTTGGTGACTTTCATAAAACATAAGTGTACTTTATGTGCTTATCTTTTTTACTATGTGCATATTTGTTTATGCTTGATATGGGTTAATTCTTGTCTATACGTCGCATATAATTACATTTTATTATTATGTTTAATGTTGCTTGTAAATGTAAATATGGTTCTTATAGCCGTATTTTTAGTTGTGCATGAGTATTTATGTGGAGGATATCCGTGCCTATTAAGTTAACCTTTTGATTTTTGTTAAAAGTCTTTAAGAAGAGGATTGGGCGGTTGGGTGTGCAGGAAAGTAACATGTGTGAACAGGAGGCTAGAATTTGTGTGTGCATTCAAGGAATTAGACTTCGTGCATAGTGAAATTAGAATTGATGCATGACGTGAACATGGTTGTGTGCACAACTGTACTATGTGGTCATTATTTTGGTGCACACAATTGTTTGAGTTACTTATGTTGCATAAGGCTATTTTAAAAAGAGAATAATGCTTCCACTGTTATAAGTTATGTGGCGCAACTCAATTTGGGTTTAGCGTGTTACCCCAAGTGATACTACATGGACTTTTGTGTAGAGTAGAAACTACACAGTGAAATTTTAGAAGTAGCATGACCCAACAATATGATAGGGCTGGTACAATTTGGTTGATTCAGAGCTACAAAGAAGTTGAGGTGGTGTGATGTGGCCCAACCTAGGGTGGCAAGGGACGTTACAAAGTGGTATCAGAGGTATTGGTTCAACATTGGACTTGTATGGGCCATAGACTAGCATGAATAGATGTGTTCACTAAGAATTGGTGTCGTGTAGTGCAAAGTATAGATTGCGTGGAAAACCATTGATGTGAAATATAAAGTTGTGATGCACGCAAAGACAATGGTGCATAGGTGTGCACAATAAAGGTTTGGGACTACACAAAATAAAGTTTTGATGCATGTGCATTACATATATGCAGTGTACAAGTTAAAATTTGACATCGCACATTGGTGTGTGTGGAATATTTGTGCACACATGGGCTTGAGAAGGAAGGATTCTGACCATATAGTGCAAAGCTTTCATGAAGTTGTTTCATGAAATCATCTAAAAAATCTTAATTTCCTACACATTTTGCATAATTTTCAGCGAATAGAATAGGACAGAGTTAGTGTAGAAGGTCAAAAAAATGGATGAAGTGCAAAGGACTTACAATCCTGAGAATGGATTCATAAATATGTATGTTGGGTTGGGTGTTGATGGTACCAAATCCAAGGAGGAGTGCAGGAACTTGGTAAAAACTGTAAAAGTAATGTAGAAAGATGTCTAGAGCTAGAAGGATGATAATGAAAGGCTTATGAGAGCCAAGGCACAATAAGATAAATCAATGTGAAATTTATGCAGATCATGGACACAATAGAAAATAAAATGGACATGGAGACGAAAACAAGTAGGTCAAGAAGTCGTGGGCCTCATGATGAGAAGAGAAGAGAAGAAATATGAGTTGGTAAGCATTCTTTCAGGAAAGCATGCAGTAGCTTGATTGGATCTCCTGTTAGAAATCATAAGAGAAGGACACAGGTGGACGAGCTACAAGGAGAAATGAATAAGATCAAGACTCCTACCTTTGATGGTGAGCACAACAAGGATGAAGATGCAAAGACTTGGTTTCTGGGTATGAGGAAGTATTTCCATCTGCATAACTATTCTTCACAGGTAGAAGGGAGGATTTTTATTTATTAGTTAAAAGGAAAGGCATCGATGTGGTGGGATCAGTTTGTGCAAGTGCAACACATTGATGAAAATAAAATGAATTCAAGGGAGTTCAAGAGGTATTTCCAAAATAAATAATTAACCAAGTGGTACTATGACTAGAAAATGAAAGAGTTATTCAAACTCAAGTTTGGGAGTATGAAGATAGATGAGTATGAAAGAAAATTCTTAGAGATGCTAAAGTATGTCACATTTATGAAGGATGGGAAAGTTAAAATTCAGAGGTACTTTAGTGGGTTCCCTCATTTATCAGCGGTAAGATACAATATCATGACCCTAAGATGTTGGAAGAAACCATTAGACGTGATAGGTGTCTTTATGAGCATCAAAGGGGAATATTGAATTTCCAAAAGGCTTGGGAAGACAAGATGAAAAGTAAGGTGGAACAAAGGAAGAAGGGAACTAAGACATCATTTTTCAGAAATATTGTGCAAGAAAAGACAACTCTCTAGGAGCCCAGAATGTCAGAGATAGTGGAACAAAAGTCACAACAACAACTTATGCAATGTTTGGTTTGTGGTGAAAATGATATGCACAAATATTTCCCTCAAAGAGTTGATAAATATAGGAATGTGCATAGTGTTCAGAAAACTACGACAATTGAGGACATGGGTAGAAATGTTCCAAGGATTTATGCAATGTTGGATAACAAGTAGGTTAAGTTTCAGTCACACATTATCAAGGTGGAAGGTAAGATTAATGACCAACCCATTGCTATTTTAATTTACTCAAGATCTAGTCATAGTTATCTAGATCCTAATATGGTGGAAAGATTTCATTTTCCAAGAAGAAATCTTGGAAAATCTTGGTTGGTGCAGTTAGCTACAAAATAAAAAAAGAAAATTGACAATATGGTTAAGGAATTTCCAATGCACATGAATGGACTGTGCACTAGACATGAGTTGAATATTATAACTTTGGACTCACATGATTGCCTCATTGATATGTATTGGATGGAATACAACCATGCTATCTTGGATTTTCACAAAAGGAATTTACTTTCTTGGATGAGAAAGGAAAATTGAGATCAGTTTAAGGAAGTCTAAGAGATGTGAATATCAAATAAGTTTCAATGTTGCAGTTGAAAAAAAGTTTCAGGAAAGGGTTTCAAGTATTTGTAGTGCACATGGAAGACACACCTAAGGATAACATGCCAAATGTGTAATACTATGCAATGTTGAAATATTTTGAGGATGTGTTTGAAAAGATATCGGGATTACCTCGAAAAATGGATATTGACTTCTCTATAAATCTGATGCTGGGAGCAACAACTATATCCAATAATTCTTATAGGATGATTACACCATAGGTGAAGGAGTTTCATATGCAACTTGAAGAGATTTTGAAGAAGGGATATATACACCCAAGTGTGTCTCCTTGGGTGCGCTAGTTATAATCATGAAGAAGAAGGATGGTATGTTGAGACTTTGTATCAACTGCATATAGTTGAACAAAGTAACAATGAAGAATCAATATCTCTTTCCAAGGATGGATGACTTGTTTGATGAACTGAAGGTCACAAGGATATTTTCCAAGATAGATCTCATATCTAGATATCACTGAATGGGAATAAAATACAAAGACATTAGTAAGGATGCCTTTAGAACAAGTTGTGGTCATTATGAGTTTACATTGGTGCCATTTGGGTTGTCGAATGCACCAACTGTATTAATGTGTTTGATGAATGGAGTTTTTAGATAGTACATAGATAATTTTGTCATTTTCTTTTTGGATGAAATTCTTATTTGCTCAAAGTAGGAAGAAGAACATGAGAAACACTTAAGGATGTTGTTGCAGGTATTGAGGGAAAATCAAATTTATGAAAATTTGAGAAAGTGTTCATGTTATAAGTGATAGATTCATTACTTTGGTCATATCATTTCATAGGAAGGAATAGTTGTGGACCCAACAAAGATAAAATCCATGGAGGAATGGCCAACGCCAAGAAATTCCGCAGAAGTGATATCCTTTATAGGACTAGAAGGGTACTAAAAAAGGTTTATTGAAGGATTCTCATAGATTGAGCATCCAATTACATCCCTACAGAAGAAAGGTGCACAATTTCAGTGGAATCTAGATTACACAAGAGTTTCTAGCACTTGAAGAGTTTTCTAACAAGTGAGCCAACTTTGAGAAGAGGAGTTTTCTAACAAGTGCGCCAATTTTTAGAATTGTTTATCCTGACGCAAACTTTGTTGAGCGCATGAATGCATTCAAGGAAGGACTAGGTGGATTTTTGATTCAGAATAGAGATGTGGTATGTTATGAATCAAGGAAGTTGAAAGAACATGAAAGGATCTATGCTACACATGACTTGGAATTGGAATCCATAGTGCATGCTTTGAAGATGTGGTGACATTATCTCATGTGTGTGAGATTTGAGCTGAGAATAGACCATTGTGGTTTGAAGTATTTTTTTGGATAACTAAGTTTGAATTCCAAACAAGGTAGGTGGTTAGAGTTCCTTAGTGAATATGACTTTGATATAAATCATATTGGAGGAAAATAAACCAAAGTGGTTGAAAAACTCAATAGGAAGATGCATGAAATATATGATACAACTATTAGCATGTACTAGACATATTTCTGTGAATTTTTTTTGGAAGTTTCCAAATAATATCTTCACTATATGGATATAAGTGCGACTTTATAGCGAGGTATGTCATAATAAAAGGTTGAAGGATATGAACTAAGAGAGGATGGGATCCTCATTTATATACATAGATTCTATGTGCCAAATGATCAAGAGTTGAAAAGCCTAATATTGTTAGAGATGCATAAGGTTCCTTATGCTGGAAATCCAAGTTACCTAAAGAAAATTTTCGTAGTCTAGAAGAAATACTTTTGGCATGGTATGCAAAACGAATTTGATTATTTTATTGCGATATGTCTCGAATGTCAGAAGGTCAAGGTTGAGCTCATACATCCAATTGGTTTGTTGCAACCTTTTCCTATTCCTGAGTGTAAGTGGAAAGTTGTGACCATGGAATTCATAACCAATTTTCATAGGATGACTAAGCAACATGAATCTATTATGGCAGTGGTGGACAAGCTTACCAAATATTCACATTTTATTCCAATGAAGTTAGTGCACAAGGTAGACGACATTGTTGAGATTTACGTGCATGAATTTTCTAAGTTGCATGGTGTACACAAGACAATTGTGTCTTATAGAGATTCCAAGTTCACTTCAAAATTTTGGAAAGGGCTATTCAAGGGATTTGGAACAATTCTAAATTTCATCACATCATATCACCTCGAGTCGGATGGTCAGAACGAGAGGGTAAATTGGGTGATTGAAGACATGTTGAGGATGTATGTGATGGATAAGAAATCCTAGTGGGAAGACTACTTGCATTTTGTAGAGTTTTCTTACAACAATGGCTATCAATCATCTTTAAAGATGATCCCATTTAATGCACTTTAAGTTAGAAAGTGCAACACACCTGTGAGTTGGGACAACCCAACAGACCACGCAATAGTTGGGCCATATTTTCTCTAGGAAATGGAGGAGAAGATGGTAAAGATAAGGCATAATTTAAAGGCTGCACGGGAAAGGAAGAACCCATAGAGAGTGAAAAATCATATCCTGTCACTCAGAGGGGGGAGTGAATCAGTGACACAACAATTATAACAATTTTTCATTTATAAATGCACACATAATTTTAACACAGTATTTTATCGTGGAACCCAATTGGGAAAACCACAAACACTTCTATATTAACTGAAAAATTTGTTTTACATGTTACATAGAAGGAAGATTTACTTCCTTTTTTATCAACACCAACTGATCAGGATGCACCCACACCCTGCTTCACCAACACCAACTGGTAGGAGGCTATGACCCCCTGTTTATTCAACTACAACTGACAAGGAAGCACCAACTCCATCTACAGGCACCAAACTTCCCTTGCACGACCCAACCACCTTTAATACATAAGTATCTTCAACTTTTCTTCCTAGAATCTGCTTCAGCTTTCGATTTTCTAATCTGGACTGCAGAGACACTCTTCTTCTCAACACTCTTCCTTGACTATATATTCTTCAAATTCTGTGAGTGTGACACAACTGTGTCCCTTCATTTTGACCATCACACCTCTTTGATTAATTAATATTAATTATTGTTTATTTATTTTACCGTGAAGGTTTTTCATAAATTAATCATAGTCATGGATCAATTTAATCCTTTAAGCTCGATCTCGAATCTCTGTTATTTTCACAGAGACAAAATTCTACCAAGGCGCTTCCTTCAAACCATTTCATATGACCGAGCGTTTACAGAACCACGGGCTTAGAAGCTATAGTGAAGTATAATAGTTTCATTTAAAAACTCTTATATCATATGACCATCAATGGTAACCATATGCTAAGCGTAAACAAGTACTTGAGTGCTTTATCAAATCAACGATCATGATCCACTCTTCTAATGATGTGGACGACCGACAGAACTTTGCAATTCAAAACTTTGGGATTTCAACGTTTCAAGCCTTCGAATTTAGATCAGACGGTTTATTTCATGGAACTAGATCAATGGTCATCTTTGATCCTTACACTCATCCTTTCACTACCAAATATGACGACTAGGACCTAATCAAGCATTGAAATGGATGGATACCATTTAGTCTGGGTCTTCCGACTTCAGAGATTTCAGATCTCAACACCTTCTCTCCTCCTGAGTGATCACCTATTGTGATAAGTCATAATATGGTGGAGACCACTTGCTATCGGTTAACATTTCAGCTTACACTATCCTTCCACTGTAGTATATCAGCGGTCGAGAATACACCCGACATTAGATTGACAGTTGAGATCTCCTTCGGGTCTACAAACTTCGGATATTTTAAGTCTCAAACCCTTTCTTTCCTCCGAAGTGATGTCACTTACTTACGTCACTTGATGATATGTCATGAGCCTAGTAGATGCCACATGTCACTTGGATTTTTGATTTGTACATACAAAAAATGTCGAGTCATCTTCACACTTTTCATTCTCTAACTGTTCCATGTGTCCTTGCTGACGTAGACTGCTAACATGGTCTGTCACAGATTATTGCTGACATCGATGTAGATCTCCCGATGTGACACATTTTCATCTCCTTGATATAACAGTTAGGATAGTATCTAAAGGGTATCTCAGATCGATGGTTGGGAGAAACTTCAGACCTTTTTCCTTTGAGACATCAGAACTTTTGAAATTCATTCATGGTAAAACTCCCGAAGCAATTCTCCCGGAGTGACGTAACTTTCTTACGTCACTTGTTGACATGACATGAGTCAATTTCCTCTTGACAGTTGTCATCATCTTATTATGCCATGTGTCTTTGTTGATGTGGTCTTCCACGCGTCCTTGCTGACGAGGTTTGATGATGTGGATCTCCCACACGTCCTTGTTGATGTGGTCTGCTAATCAACATCCATGATCCAACAGTCCTTGTTATTTCCTCCACATCTGATGGTTCTTATTCATATCGGATTTTCGGGTTTCTCATATTCCAGATCTCAAACTTTTTGGACCATAACCTTCTTTCTTCTTTATACCCTAAGTGAATTATGTTCGTTGATCAGGTTCTTTAGATCAACGGTTTGATCTATTATGTGATGCAACTCTTGTAGCTTTATCTTGTCCTTCCACTTTAACATGATCCAATGGATGACGGGTATTCAGCTAATCAAAATCTCAACCTTTCAACCCCGCTTATCCTATCCTTTCATTTTGAGATGATCCAATGGCTGACAGGAATTTAGGTTTGATCTGATGGTCAACAGGTATATGGATATTTGAACTCACAACCTCTTTATCTTGCTTATCCTATCCTTCCAATTGATTTGATCTAACTTTCAATGTGGACTCTTCAAAGCATATTAATAGTCGACAATGATTTCGGAACCACAACTTGCGAGTGATTTAACTCGACACCCAAATTTCGTAATTTGAAGTTTTTCACTGTTGGTGAGTCAAACACAATCATCGATATTCAAAGTTATAAGTTTGGATGGTCCTGACTAATTGCGGGATTGGAACTAGCACGATATTTAATTCTCCATTTGATCTCCATAATTCATCGTTGTTATTGATCTGGTGATTGTGTATCCGACGGTCACGAATTAATCTGACTTAAACTCATGGTTTCTTGGATCAACCGCAGTCATAGATCTTTGAAGCTATGAGATCTAACGATCTAGACAGATTATGGGATTGTAACTGGCAAGGAGTTTAATTTTGCTTTCTCTCTCCACAATTCATCCCTGCCATTGATCTGTCTTGCAGATCCGACGGTTTTGATTTGATCTGAGTTTTATCATGCCATCTCTTCTGAGATTTAATCTCTATTTTACATTGGTCATTATATAATGTTTGACCAGTTGTCCAATGTTTCTTCTGAAATTCATTGGGCCATCTCTTCTGATATTTTATATTCATTCCTTTGCTAACCCTCTTGAGATTTTATTGTTGATCCTATCATGATCAACAATAATCATGAATTTCTTTAGCCTTAAGGTGATGTTCTTTTGTCGATTATTTTTCTTCTTGAGATTAACCTTGTTGTTCTTCTCATTATGATTGGTGCAATCGATGAAAACACATGCATGATACTATGTCCAACAATCTCCCCCTTTGTCATTGAGGGAAACATACTAAATCCATACACAGACTCCTCCTGTGATGTTGCATCTCTCTCCTCTGAAGTTAATCTACCATTTTGACATCAATGGTAAAGGTTTTCTTCTCCAATGATATGTTTGTCCAAATACTTCTGATCAGAGTCTTGACCATTGGTAACTCCTCCTACAATCACAATTTTCCTGTCATAACTGAATGACTCCTTTTGACAGTGATTTCTATATCCCCTTGAATAGGTGCCAAATGATGCATTATTTTCTTGAGAGATTTAGGTAGGAAGAAGGATTACTCCCAATTTTTTCCTGAGATATTCAAATACATCTCTGCTTAAGGGTTTTGTAAAAATATTTTCCACTTGTTCTTGTGTTGGAACATATTCCAATTTAATGTTTTTGTTTTCATCCTAATCTCTTAGATAGTGGTACTTTATGGGAATGTGCTTTGATTTTGAGTGTTGGACAGGGTTCTTAGAGAGACTTATCATGCTTGTATTATCACAACATATAGTAGTGGGTTCTTCAAATACTATTTTAATGTTTTTTAGAGTTTTTTTTATCCATTCCACTTGTGTGCAACATTTTGTTGCTGCAATATACTCAGCTTCAGTGCTAGACAAAGAAATTGAGGATTGTTTCTTGCTTATCCAAAAAACCAGTGATTCTCCCAAAAATAATGCTCCTCCACTTGTACTATTTTTGTCATCTACACTTCCTACCCAATCAACATCTGGATAGGCTTCTAATGTGAATGAATCCTTTCTAGGGTACCACAAACCAGGATCCATGGTTCCTTTCAAATATCTAAATATTCTTTTTACAACTTGAACATGACTCTCCTTTGGTGCTACTTTGAATCTAGCCACCATCCCAACAACTTGCTTGACATCAGGTATGGAAGTTGTTACATAGAGTAAGCTGCCAATCATTGATCTGCAGTGTTTTGGATATATATCTTTGGACTCATCATCCTTGCTTAGTTTTCATACCATGCTTTAGGTGCTTGTTTTATCCCATAAAGTGCTTTCTTTAGTTTACAGACATAGTATCCTTTGTTGGTTAATTGGAACCCTTCAGGTTGCTCAATATAGACTTCCTCTTCTAAATTTACATTGAGAATTCTGACTTAACATTCATTTGGTACACTTTAAATTTTTTGTAGCTGAAGAAGGATAAGAACATCCTAATTGCCTCTAATCTGGCCACAGGTGAAAATGTTTCTTCATAGTCTACTCCTTCAAACTGAGAATACCCTTTACATACTAATCTGGTTTTGTTCCTGACTACTTTCCCATATTCATTCATTTTATTTTTATATACCCATTTAGTTCCAATGACATTTTTATTTTTTGGTCTTGGAACTAGTTTCCAAGTTTGATTTTTTTTCGATTTGGTCCAATTATTCATTCATAGCTTTGATCCAATTATCATCTTTGCATGCCTCTTTGATTTAGGTAGGATCAACATGTGACAAAAATGCTATTTTTGTTTGAAATAATAGTTGTCTTCTTGTGTGCACTCCAACATTCATATCTCCAATAATCAGTTCTTTAGGATGATTCTGTTGAGTGATTCTTGAGGGTGTATTTGTGTATCTTCTTGGGAATTCTTCTCTTATATCTCCATATTTAATATATTCTTCATATTCACTGGTATCCATATCATCATCTTCCCTTTCTTTTTCATTCTCTTCTACTTCTTCTAGTTGTGTGTCGAATGTCTCATCGTCATTTTCACCTTCATTTTCAGGTATGGTCTCTTGATTTTTGATCCTTATCATTTTTAATTCATCGACCTTGACATATGCACTCTCAACAATCTTATGTGATCTAATATTGTAGCATATGTATTCTTTCTTATTTGAATAATATCCAAGAAAAATACCTTCATCAGATCTGGCATCAAGTTTTCCAAGACTCTCATCAAGTGTTTTGATGTA
This sequence comes from Picea engelmannii, assembly GCA_009831015.1. Lineage (NCBI taxonomy): Eukaryota > Viridiplantae > Streptophyta > Pinopsida > Pinales > Pinaceae > Picea > Picea engelmannii. The sequence continues at coordinate 270,867 of ML792451.1, read as the reverse complement.
GCATTTACTTACAAAGACCTTGAAGTATTTTACTGATGGAGCTCTTCCAAACCATAGTTCATAAGGAGTATTATCACTATTAATCATGAGCTGACCTCTATTCAATATGTATACTGATGTGCTCACAACTTCCCTCCCATATCCATCTGACAATTTTGCTTCATTGAGAATAGTCCTTGCAGCTTCCTGCACTGTTCTATTCTTTCTCTCAACAATCCAATTTTGTTGAGGTGTTCTGGAAACAAAGAATTGTCTTTTTATTCCATGGGTTTTATAGTAGAGATCAAGCTCGTTTGAGGTGAACTCACCACCATTGTTTGATCTAAGACATTTGATTTTTGTCTCCTTTTCATTTTCAACAAGCAACAAGCAAGGAAAATGCGAGGATACCTATTTTCATAAAACTTCTTTGGTATTGTCTTGTCTTCCTTCCTGATGGGTGGAAGTAATCTTCTAGAGTTTTGATCATTACTTATATTCTCTTCATTTTTCTTCTTGAATGTATTGAGGAGAGCATCTGTATAATATTTTGAGTTAACATGGCTTTACTTTTGAGAATAACCTATTCCATTTTTATTACTTGAATCCCCTTGCATGATAATAATCTTATATAATATTTTAGAGCTATTTTCAGATTTTGTCTGAATGATTTTTGCATCCAGTTCCTTTTTTAGATGAACTATTTATGCCTCCATTCTTTCATAAGTTATTTTTTTTTCCTTAAGAGACTTTTCCAAACTTTTTTCAATCTTATTTTCTTCTAAGATTTGTTTTTTTAGATTGCTCGTGAGTTTTTCCATATCCTTTTCTTCTTGTTCATGTTTTTCCTTTTGTTCAACTACAAAACTTTTCAATTGTCAAGATCTGGTTTTGTATTTTATTAAATCATCCAAGGCATTGACAAGTTTTTCCTCCATATTAAATTCTGATTCATCTTCTAAATCCTTCCCATGTTTAATTTTTTTCTATCTCATTAGAATCTTCAATACCTAAGAAAAGGACTTCATCATCATCAGATTCATCGTTGTCACTAGACTCTGATGAGCTGTTGTTTTCTTCTTTTGAGTTGAAATTATTTTTCCCTTTGTAAAACCTTTTCTTGTAGTTGGGTTTTTCCTTCTTCTTGTATTGTTTGGTTTTATTTTCTTCATCTTTAGGGTCCTCCTTGGGATAGGGACACTTGGATGAAAAATGACCAACTTTTCCACAATTAAAACATTTGAAAGGAAGCTTTCCTTTGTACTTCCCTGATCCTTTCTAAAGTTTTCTAATGAAATTGGCTTCCTCCACATCAGATTCTTCATGATGGAAGGATTGAAGTTTTTTATTTTGATTTATATTTGTCTTAGATGCTTTGAAAACTGTTTCATCTTTTGTTGATTTATCATTCCCTATTCTCATTTCATATGTTATAAAAAATCCAAGGAGTTGATCAACTGTGAGTGTGTCTAGATCAGATCTATCTTCAATTGAAGAAATCTTTCCATCATATCTCATAGGTAATGATCTTAGTATTTTTTTCACAATGGGTTTATCTGTAATCTCTTATCATGTCTCTCTAATTGAGTTAACCACTTCATCTACCCTATGAAAGTACTCAACACTATTTTCTTCTTCTTTCATTTTCAGATTTTCAAACTGAGCTCTATAGGTATGTAGTTTGGCTTCTTTGACTTTGTCATCTCCTTCATATACAACCTCCAACTTGTCCCAAATTTCTTTGGTTGATTTTAAATGCATAACCTTCTCACATATAGAATTAGTCAACCCTGCTAGAATTCCATTAACTTCTCTTGAGTTGTCATTACAAATTTTCTTTCCTGCAGTGTCTTTTGGTGGAGTAGTTGGTGCAGTGTAACCATCTAGAATAGATTTCCAGATATCAAAACCAAGACCCAACATGAAGTTTTTAATTCTTATTTTCCACAGGGCATAGTCTCCCCCATTCAACAATGGTGCTTTGTTGTTGGACATTCCTTCTTGTTGATCCATCTTCAGTATCTACCTTCAAGTTTGTTAGACTCTGATGAAGGAAACTTATTTGATACAAATTGAAGGATCAAATCATGTCACTAAGAGGGGGGGGGTGAATCAGTGACACAAAAACTATATAAAATTTTCATTTATTAATGCACACAGAATTTTAACACAACATTTTATCGTGGAACCCAATTGGGAAAACCACAAACTATTTTCCATTAACTGCAAAATTTGTTTTACATGTTACATAGAAGGAAAATGTACTACCTTTTTTATCAGCACAAACTGATCAGGATGTACCCATGGTAGGAGTCTATGACCCCTTTTTTAGTCATATACAACTGAAAATGAAGCACCAACTCCCTCTGCAGGCACCAACCTACCCTTGCACCACCCAACCACCCTTAATACATAGGTATCTTCATCTTTTCTTCCTGGAATCTGCTTCAGATTTTGATTTTCTAATCTGGACTGTAGAGACACTCTTCCTTGATTATATATTCTTCAAACGGTGTGAGTGTGACACAACTGTGTCCCTTCATTTTTACCATCGCACCTCTTCGATTAATTAATCTTAATTATTGTTTATTTATTTTATCGTGAAGGTTTTTCATAAATTGATCACAATCATGGATCAATTTAATCCTTTAAGATCGATCCCAAATCTATGTTATTTTCACAGAGACCAAATTCTATGGAGGCGATTCCTTCAAACCATTTCATATGACCATGCATTTAAAGAACCACGGTCTTACCAACTATAGCGACATATAATAGTTTCCTTTTAAAAATCTTATATGATATGACCATCGACGATAAAATGATGCTAAGCCTAAATGAGTGCTTGAGCTCTTTATCAAATCAACGGTCATGATTCACTCTTCTGATGAGATGGACGATTGACGAGACTTCACACTTCGGAACTTCGAGATTTAAACATTTCAAACCTTCGAATTTAGATCGGACAATTTATTTCACAGAACTAGATTAACTGTCATCTTTGATCCTTACACTCATCCTTTCAATGCTAAATCCGATGGTTAGGACTTAATAAAGCATTGAAATGGATGGCCACCATTTACTACAGGTCTTCTGACTTCAGATATTTCATATCTCAACACCTTCTCTCCTGCGGAGTGATCACCTGCTATGGTAAGTCCTAATATGGTGGATACCACTTGTTGTGGGTCAAACTTTCATCTTACACTATCCTTCCATTGTAGTAGATCGATGGTCGATAATACACTCGACATCAGATCGATGGTCGAGATCTCCTTCGGGTCTCCAGACTTCGGAGATTTCGAGTCTCAAACCCTTTCTTTCCTCCAGAGTGATGTCACTTATTTACGTCACTTGATGACGTGTCATGATCCTAGTAGTTGCCACATGTAACTTGGATTTGTGATTTGTACATACCAGAAATGTCGATTCAGCTTGACACTTGTCATTCTCTAACTGTTCCATGTGTCCTTGCTGACGTAAATTGTTGACATGGTTTGTCACAGGTTCTTTCTGACGTAGACGTAGATCTCTCTATGTGACACATGTTCATTTCCTTGATCTAATGATCAGGATAGTATCCGAAGGGTATCTCATATCGACGACTGAGAGCGAATTCAGACCTTCATCCTTCGGGACTTCGGGACTTTTGACATTCGTTCGTGGTAAAACTCTCGAAGCAATTCTCTCGGAGTGATGTAACTTGCTTATGTCACTTTTTGACATGGAATGAGTCAATTTCCTCTTGACAATTTTCATCATATGATTATGCCATGTGTATTTGCTGAGGTGGTCTTCCACGCGTCCTTGCTGGTAAGGTTTGTTGATGTGGATCTCCCACACATCCTTGCTGATGTGGTCTGCTCATAAACAACCCTGATCTAACGATACTTGTTATTTCCTCCACATCCCACGGTCCTTATTCATTTCATATTTATGGGCTTCCCATATTTCAGATCTCAAAATTTTCAGACCGTAACCTCCTTGCTTATTTATACCCGAAGTGAATTATGTTCGTTGATCAGGTTATTTAGATCAATGATTCAATCTATTCTATGATGCATCTCTTGTACATTTATCATGTCCTTCCACTTTAACATGACCCGTCGACTGACGGGTATTCAACTAATCAAAATCTCAACCTTTTAGTCTCGCTTATTCTATCCTTCCATTTTTAGATGATCTGACCGCTAACAAGAATTCAGGTTTGATCTGATTGTCGATGGGTATTCAAATATTTGAACTCATAGCCTCTTTACCTCACTTATCCTATCCTTCAACTTGATTTTATCTAATGTTCGATGTGGACTCTTCAAAGAAGATTAAAGGTTGATGATGATTCTGGAACCACAACTTGCGAGTGATTTAACTTGACACCAAAATTTTGTAATTTGAAATTGTGCGCTATTGGTGAGTCAACCGCAATCATCGAAATTTGAAGCTATAAGATCAGAAGGTCCTGACTAATTGCGGGATTGGAACTAGTGAAATATTTTTTTCTCCATTCGATCTCTGCAATTCATCCATGTCGTTGCTTTAACGATTGTGCATCTGAAAGTCACAAATTAATCTGACTTAAACTCATGGTTTGTTGGATCAACCGCAATCGTAGATATTTGAAGCTATGAGATCTGACGATCCAGACATATTGTAGGATTGTAACTAGCGAGTAGTTTAATTTTTCTTTTTATCCCCTCAATTCATCCTTGCAGTTGATCTGGCTTGCAGATCCCATGATCTTGATTTCATTTGAGTTTTATCGCGCCATCTCTTTTGAGATTTAATCTATTTTTGACATTATTCATTTTATATTGTTTGATTGGTGTTCCAATGTTTCTTATGAAATTCATTGTGCCATATCTTCTGAGCTTTTATCTTCATTCATTTGCTAACCCTCCTGAGCTTTTATTGTTGATCCTATCATGATCAACAATAATCACGAATTTCTTCAGCCTTAAAGTGATGTTCTTTTGTTGATTCTTTTTCTTCCTGAGATTAACCTTGCTTCTCTGCTCACTATGACTGTTGACATCAATGACAACACATGAATGGAAATATGTCCAACAGAGAGTTTAAAGTGGGCGATCATGTATTTATGAAAGTGAAGCCTAGGCATAGTTCCCTGAAGTTGGGAAAGGGTTATAAGTTAACAACGCACTATTGTGGACCATTTGAAATCCTTGAAAGGATTGGTCATGTTGCTTATATGCTTGCATTTCCTAGGTCCTTGTTTATTCATAATGTTTTCCATGTGTCATTACTTAAGAAATATGTACCTGATGTTAATCATGGCATTGATTGGAATGTGATTTAGGTGGATCCAAAAGGTATATTTTAAGTGTGACCGATTTTCATATTGGATTGGAAAATCAAGTAGCTCCATAATCGAGCCATGGAGATGGTAAAGGTCCAATATGGTCCCAAGGATGCAACCTGGGAGCATGAGGATGTTATGTGATAAGCGTAACCTCATTTTTGTATGTACATGTGTATATGATGCACTGAGAACAATGCATAAATAAGGGGGAGGGGAATGTAATGTCCTTGACTAGAAACCCTTTGTAAATGTACATATAGGCTGGTGAGTCATTGGTATCAATTGTAATGAAAATATACATTCAGGATGGTGAGCCAATGGCACCTAATTTTGGTGTTGCATGCATCTGAGTAGTGCACGAAGAAGTGTTATCTAAGATAGGCTATGCATAGTTTATGTGTTGCACACACCTATGTGAGTGCACACATTACACCCTATTGCATACTGTCATGGTAAGTGCGCGGTAATGACCTGGAAGTGCATAGATTTGAGTTATATATATATATATGGTTGTACATGTAATGAGGTTGAAGAGCCTATCTTATTATGAGTCTGGTGAGCCAGGACGTAGATAGGCCAGTGTGCATATCCATGTAAAACTAATCATGATTATTAATATAATATTGCATCATTGCACATAGATAGACTCAGACAAAATATATGGGGGGCGAACTCCACCAAAAAAGGGAAAAGGGGGTGAGTCTTAAGTCTTGGGGAATATTTTAATAATATTTCCAGAACATTTTAATGTAGATATGTTTTTATCTTAGGTTCCAATGGTTGGGAATGGCTCAAAAAGTGTCTTAAAGATACTTCAAAAGGTGACAAGTGTCAAGTGGAAGGAATGAAATATATATTGTTGGCCTTAGTGTATTTCGAGAATTATTACATTATTATGGATGTTTTCAAGCTCTCGTGAGGATAAGGGGGTTAGACTATATGGAAAATCCAATTATTACCTTATGTGCACAGAGAAACTTGTCGGGATTTGTGGGGATGTAACTAGAATTATACTTTAGAGGATTCGATTTGGAATACTATGAGAAATCTCTTTGGGGAGATATTAGATATTGTGGATTGGTTGTTATAACCGTGAGCATACTCTCTAGCTGAGATTATTGCTGAGAATTGTTCCCTGGTGCACTGAGTATTAGTTGTAGGGATCATAGACTTCTAGTCTGACCTATTCCTGGTAACCCTAGGAAGGGAAGTGGGGTAGCCAAAGGAATGTTGAAAAGACAAGGGGAAAACTTCCTTGGGTGTGATAGGTGCATGGGGAAGACAGACTATAGGATAGTTGCAACATCGGGCACCTTGGACTGAGAAATTATTTTTAGTTTCACACCTTAGCTTATCGCTAGGAACCCTTTTGTGCTGGTGGAGTTAAGCCCCACCTCGGGGGTGACTTGTTTCTTGAATATTATGAGCAACAAAGTCTATGGCTACACGAAACTTTTGATTTATACGCGCAGTTGGTGACTTTCATAAAAGATAAGTGTACTTTATTTTCTTGTCTTCTTTACTCTATGCATATTTGTTTATGCTTAATATGGGTTAATTATTGTATGTAAGTCACATATAAGTATTTTTTTTTATTCTATTTAATGTTGCTTGTACATGTAAATATGGTGCTTATAGTTGTATTTGTAGTTGTGCATGAGTATGTCTATGGAGGATAGCCTTAATTGTTAAGTTAACCTTGTGATTTTGGTTATGATTATTCAAGAAGAGGATTGGGTGGATGGGTGTGAAAGAAAGTATCCTGTGTGCACAGGAGGCTAGAATTCGTGTGTGCATTTAGGGAATTAGACTCTGCACACAGTGAAATTAGAATTGATGCATGAAGCCAAGATAGTTGTGCACACATTTATACTGTGTGGTCATTATGTTGGTGCACACATTTGTTTGAGCTACTTCCACTGCATAAGGTTGTGTTGAAAAGAGAATGATGCTTCCACTATTATAAGTTGTGTGGCGTGAATCAATTTCAGTTGAGCACATGATGCAGACCCCCCTATTCCTCCTGGGGCTGTGTGACCTCTTGGTCAAGGATATTCAATTCACTAAGATGAATCAACACTTCGAGCCTCTACTAGACCCAAAATTTGATTCACACATTCCCTCTTTGGTTACCAACACATGCTTGATTCCCCCGCACACGCTCTCTCTTATGCTTCTGGTAACTCTGAATGGAAATCACTAGATCCTCTACTAGGCCCTTCTTCCTTATGTCCATAGGATATAACCTCAGCCTCATCCCCTTCATGACTTTGGGATTTGGCTATTTCAAGTACAGTTGACTCTTAATCCCCCAAATTCTGTACCAACGAAATGACACGAACAAAAATCTACGGCCCGTGCTTCTTTGACAGTAAATGGTTGTGATTCACTTAAGGAATTCATCTTTGAGAGTTCCAAGAGTTACAACCACATTTTTCCCTGAAGTGAATTGTAAATGGAGCTACGGATCGAGCGCCACATGATCACCTCAATCGACAATTGATATGTGTCCTTTTTTCCTGCGTCGGACAAGTTCTAGTCAATGCTCCTCTACTTCTCTTTCTCTTGGAGTGTCAATCCTTCGAATTAAATCTCCACTCTCCACGTGTCCCTCCATTTATCAACAAATCATATAGACTTTGGCCTTCGGGACTTATGACCTTCAGGAATTTACTCTTCAATTTCCCTGTGTCCTATCACTGAAGTGATAGCTCTGACACCACATGTCCAAACAACCGACAACTAGGATGGTTACTTACCTCTTGATATTCAAATGACTTCAGGTCAACAAATTCGCTTCCTCCTCTCTTTTTCGAAGTGCATACTTCTGTATTCCACGATATGATGACGTGTGTCCTTCTCAGATAGACGACCACGATTGACTCTGGTAGTTTGGCTTCAGTATTTTTGGTTCCTCCACTCTCACCTTCCTCCAAAGCACTCTTCTTCTGAAGCAGACAGATATCCTCCATGTATCCTTCCTGGATACAACGATATATAGTTCTCTTCACTTATTCAGGACTTTGACGATCCTGCTCCTCAAACACTTCCAAACCTTTGAATACACAGAGTGCCAAAGGACTCTAAGGCTATCCTCCATGCAACTTTCCTAGATCTCAGGGTCTAGAAAGATCTTGATTCCTCTGAATGGATCTTTCTCATTGGTTTGGAAATTTTTAGTGGGCTCCTCCCTACTGAATAATTTCCATCCTCTACCTCTCCTGAGATTGTTCCTCCTCAAACCTTAAACTTCTCAGAATGTTTCTTCTTATACTTGCACCTTTCAAAATGACTTCTTCGACACTTAGCCAAAATTCAACCCTGTGCACACCTTACAACAGGTTTATTTCAACTTAACCCCTTTACGGCTGACTGTGCACTCGTTTCAACAGTTCTTACACGACTCAATTGTTCCTCCTGAACAATATGACATTGAGTGCGTTTCTACCTATGCACACCTTGTGTGTTCCTCTACACTCTTTTTCAAACAAAGATTCATGTTATCTCTCCTGAGCTTATGAGTCAAACTAGACTTTGTCAATGCACACCTTGCAGACACTATGCAGTCCTTGCAAATAAAGCTTCATGTTATCTCTCCTCAGATTCCAAGTCAAAATAGACTCTATCAAGGCACGCCTTGCGGATACTATGCACTCCTTTCATGAGCTCGTAGAAGAGAAACAATTGAAACTTATCTAATCCTCAGAGATTCATAAATTCAACCATTTAATTCATTCATAACATAAGAACAAGTAATAACATAGAATACAATTAAACATAAATCCTACCATTCATTCAGATAGACACAGTAACAACAATCCCAAACATTTTGGATCAACGATTCTCCATTATATTCCTTCAAATGGTATGTACATGGGCTCATACAACTGTAATAATCCTCAACAGCCTCGATAATAAAAACTTCAATAACTTTCATCAGCCTCATTTGGGCATACGATACATATATTTATACAAGAAGGGCTCATAGATATTTTTCCCTGCGACTTCCTTAGTGATATATTATCAAAATAAAATATTTCAACCACTAAGTCTAATTACAATAAAGGATGGGTATAGACAATAAGAGTGAATGATTAAGATCTATACTACTATTAATTACATTAACGAAAATACAATTTCCATCGATCTCATGTGATGGTTCAACCTCTTATCATTTAAGAACTTTAATTACAATCCTTTCAAGATATTTATATGATACACCATCCTTAAATTTGAAATCACTTCAAAATGCGCGATAGGGCGCGCTGAGTTGTCCTCCACTTGCATGCTAATGATGATGCTCCTGCATCATACTCCTTTGGAAAAACATTCATGGAATCATGTGCATGAGCTCTTGCACTGACTTTCCATGCTTATGAATATCTTCTTCATTTATCCAACTGGAATATTATATTGGGTGTCCTTTCCACTTTACCAAATACTCAAAATAAGTCTTCCTTCTAGCCTTCTTACCAATCCTTCGATCTATGATCTCCTCCATCTGCAGCTTTTCTGCTATAGGCATATGTTTCTCCCACTGGATATCTTTTTGATCTTTTGATCCTTTTATGCCATCTTCCATGTAAGGTTACATGTTTGAAATATTGAATATGGGTGATATACCCACATCCTATGGAAGCTCTATCTCATAAGCATTTGCATCAAATTTTCTTAGGATCTTGCACGGTCCTATATTTTTCAATTTCAATTTTCTATATGTTCCTCTTGGGAACCTTTCCTTCCTAAGATGTGCCAGAACCTGATCTCCCACTTCAAATTGAATTTCTATCCTACGTCAATCAAATCTTCGTTTATATTCTCTGATGTTGTTATGCAACTTCTCTTTGATCTGATTATGAAGCTTCTGCATTTCTGCAGTGAATTCTTCTGGTCCAGTGCTTCTTAATTTATTTTTCTCCAAATATATCAACTCTTATACTCATCTTGGATTCCTCCCATATACTATATAGAATGGACTTTTTCATGTACTCATATTTGGCAAGTCATTGTATGTAAAATATGCTTGTGATAAAATCTGATCCCACTGGATATGATGTTCAGTGACCAGACTCCTCAGCAAATTTATGAAAATCCAATTTACCAACTCAATTTGTCCATTTGTATGAGGGTGATATGTTGAACTGAAGGATAGTTTCGTCCCCATTTTCTTCCCCAACACCCTTCAGAAATGACCAACAAATTTGGTGTCTCTATCTGAGACAAAACTCTTGGGAAACCCATGAAGTCTCACAACTTCCTTGAAAAACAGATTTGTAATGTGTGTTGCATCATTGGTTTTCTAGCATGGGATAAAGTGTGCCATCTTTGAGAATCTATCAACTAAAACAAATATGGAATCGCTTACCCTTTGTGGTCTTGGAAATCCCAACACAAAATCCATGCTTATTGCATCCCAAGGCCTATCTGGAATAGGAAATGGGTGATATAACCCAATCTTCTATCACTTTCCTCTTGCATACTAGAAAATAATATATTTTTTTACAAATTTCTTCACTTCTTCCCTCATACATGGCCAATAGTATGAGATGTTCAATTGTGCAAATGTCTTTTCATGGCCAAAATGTCCTGCTAGACCTCCACTATGTTTTTCCTTTAGCAAATTATCTCTCATCGAGCACTTTGGTATGCACAACTGGTTACCCTTAAACAACAATCCATATTGAATCAGATACTTTGTCCACTGACTTATGTCTCTAAGACCATGATTTTCACATGCTTCATACACCTCTTTAAAATATGGATCATCACAATACATTTCCTTAAGGTGTTTGGACCCTAAGGTTTTCACTCAAAATTCCTAAAGAATCAGACATCTCCTACTCAATGCATCAACAACTTTGTTAGAATTACCAGAAACATGTTTGATGACAAAAGTGAAATTTTACATAAACTCTATCCACTTGGCATGTATTTGATTTAACTTCTCCTCTATGGTTATGAATTGTAAAGCCTGATTATCGCTATACAAAACAAATTCTTTTGGAACAAGGCAATGCCTCCATTTCTTTAAGGCTTGAATTACTGCATAAAATTATTTATCATATGTGGATTACGTCCTCTTGGTGTCATTTAGATTCTCACTAAAATATGCAACAATTATATTTTCTTGTCTCAAGACTGCTCCAATTGCTACTCCACTAGCATGACATCGTACTTGAAATGTCTTCCCAAAATATGGCAAAACCAGAATCGATTGTTCAATAATATTCTCCTTTAATATCCTAAAATTTTTCTCAGCTTCTTCTGTCCACTTAAAATACTTGTGTCTCTTCTTCACCGTATCCAATATTGGTGTACAAATTCCACTGGAATTTCTAATGAACTTCCGATAGAAACTTGCTAATCCATGGAAGCTTCTCACCTCAAATATGCTCCTTGGCAATAACCATTCTTTGATTTCTCTCACCTTCTCTGGATACATATTCAATTCATTTGAAGAGTGTTAAGGACCTAACCCTCATGTAGTTAGAACAATATATTTGTATGTAATAAAGGTCAGTATTAATAAGGCCTTGCAATAAAGTAGAATAAATCAAATGTAATACGACCTAATAGAATCTTTCGCTTCTAGAAGGATATTCCTCTAGATGGTTCTTTTGATAGACATATTTAGTATAAATAGGAGCCAAGGGTATGAGAACCCTAGCTTGGATATTATTGTAATAGAACTCTTCTCGACTAGTGGTTTCCCCCTCGAAGAGGCCCGTGAACATTTCTCTCAGAATCAAAGTTCTCTTTCTGGTGTTATTTTGATATCATTTCAGTGTTATTGTGGTGTTGTTCTCGTTATATTGTTGTTTATCTACCATTTCTAGAATTTTATTTTTGTTCTGCATACTTTTTATATATGGAATATTAGAAGTGGTATCATAGCATAGTTCTTGGAAAAATTTGTGGGTTAAATTTTTTTTCAGGGTAGAGATGTATTCTGGCGTATTTAAGTGACAAAGATCTGTCGTTACATGCATAAACCCGCAGTTGAGGGATTCATACATGCAATAAATACAAGTGGTAATTAAGTTCACATATGTTGGCCACCCTTGTAACCCATGTTGGTACCCCTTTGAGTGGTAGTGCATCAGACAACACCTGTGTACGGATCAACCTAGATTTTCTAAAGCCCGCTTTAGATAAACTGATCGACCACCTGACTGCTATAGTGCCATCGATAACAACACTCGGGAAGATATTATCTAGTACCTGGGTAGTCGGGTAGTACGGCTAAGGGAACGATATAGCCTCCTTAGTTATTTCCCTGTGATATTGGGTCGAGTACTACTATTGGACCCCACATGTATATCAGAGATCTATAGCACAGGGAAAACCCTTTTCTGTAGAACCCTTGAATACCTAACCCTTGGGGATGAATTTTTTTTTTTTTTAAAAAACAAGATCTATTGTTGCGCAACTATGTTCAGTTTTCCAAATCACTACACATTTCTTCCTGGTTAAGAATTTGGGCATTTCATCACTGTAGTATTCTTCAGACTCGAGTATAAGTCCACAGGTGTAAAAAAAAAAAAAAACAAATTATAGAAATTTTTGCATCATTATTTGAGACCTATTCCATTGGATTGATCTCTTCTCCCTTATCACATTCATACATATCATTTTTCATAAAAAAAAAATCACCCCACCTGCCCCATTTCGGTTCCGTGGTCATCATGGCCCATACTCGTAGCCAAGACTTGGAAGCTCGCTTCAATACCTTGCAATCTAATTTCACATAGACCCAACAAGAAGTGAAACAACTCAGTGCCATTGTTTTCGCCATCAATACCACCATGCAGTCCTCCATCATCACCTCAATCGAGGAACTCAAGCAATACATGACTACCCAGCTTGAATATGTCGTTTCAATGATCTACACCAACCTGCATATCTCTACATATAACCCTTTATATGACCCACCTCTACATACCGAAGATGAAAATTCCTCTCATTCCCATAATTTTCAGCCCCATCACTTTCGACATGACCTACACCTTCCGCAGGTGGATGTGACCAATTTGATGGCTCGGATCCCACTAGTTGGGTAACCCAAATGGAACATTATTTCTCTTTATACGACATTACAAATGACTTGGAAAAACTCCGTTATGGTGTTCTCCATCTAGATCAAGAACATTGGCAATGGTGGCAATGGAGAAAAACTTCTCGTCAAGGGTATATTGCTTGGACACACATTATGGCAGAGCTTTATGAACTCTTTGACACTGACACCAACCATTTAGGCCATTTGACAAAGTTGAAGCAATAAAGGACAGTGGAAGACTTTATAGTTTCTTTTGAGCACTTGTCTTTTCGTACAGAGGGCATGTCTGATGCCTTTTTCTGATATTTTTTTATCATTGGCCTCAAGGATGATATTTGTGCCCATGTCCTCATGGTTTGGTCTTAGAGTTGGGTGGAGGCTACTAAAAGAGCTAAAGAAGCACAACAGGTTGTATCTTCTAAAAAACGGAAACTCTCCTTTATTCCTCACACTAAACCAGTTAATCCCACTACTCCCTCTACTTCACTAAAGATCCAACATTGACCAGGCCTGAAATGGTTAAATGCCAACTCAAAATATTTTGTTATAATTGGGATGAAAAATATTTTTCGGGCCACAAGTGTAAGGAAAAAAATCTTTTTATGGCCATATCGGAGGATATTTCAGAAGAGGATGTTGAAACACCCCTTGTGTCTAAGTCACCTGAAACCACTGACATAACCCCCCCGTTAGACCCTCCCGAAGTAGAACCGGTCATTTCCCTAAATACTCTCACTGGCTTCTCTGCTCCCCAAACCCTCAAGCTAATCGGTTACATCAAGCATAGGAAGGTCATCATTCTTGTTGATAGTGGAAGAACCCATAATTTTATTCATTTCCACATTGCCCAAGAAACTCATTGCTATATCCATGAAGTCAATAATTTCCAAATCATGATTCCCAATGGTGGCTCCATGAAATGTGGAGGACATTGTGAAAATGTGGGTCTACAAATTGCTGACTACCACCTGAAATCTCATATGTTTTCTATCGACATGGGCGGTTGTGACATTGTGTTGGGTGGAGACTGGATAAGGACTTTGGGTCCCATTCTCATGGATTTTAAGGAATTAACCATGCAATTTGACTAGGAGGGACAACAATATAAGTTCCAAGGCATCACTGCCAGGTCACCTGAGATCATTAGTTCCCATCGCATGGAAAATATTCTCAAAAACGTTCATTTTGGAGTTATTGCCCAACTCCATGACATACAAGCAACTAAGACACCCTCGTTGCCACAAGATCTCTAATCCATCCTCTCTAAACATCAAGTGTTCTTTTCCACTCCCTAGGGACTCCCTCCTTCCCTTGGTGTTCATGATCATTCCAGTCCCCTTGTACTAGGAAGCCTTCCTCCCAATATCTATCCCTATCGTCACCCTTTTTCCCAAAACAATCAAATTGAGAAAATGGTTCAGGAACTCCTTAGCGCAGGCATTATCTGCCCTAGTATGAGCCCCTACTCTTCTCTTGTGTTCATGGTCCTAAATAATGAAGGTTCTTGGAGAATGTGTCCTGACTTCTGTGCCCTCAACAAACTCACAATTAAATACAAATTTCCTATTCCTTCCATTGATGACCTCTTGGATGAATTGAGTGGCGCCTAATTCTTTACTAAAATTGATATTTTTTCTGGCTACCACCAGATACGTATGAAAGAGGTAGACATTCCTAAGACTACATTTAGAACTCATGAGGACCACTATGAGTTTTTAGTCATGCCCTTTGGCTTGTGTAATGCCCCCTCCACCTTACAAAGCCTCATGAATCATGTCTTTTGTCCTTTTCTCCATCATTTTGTCTTATCTTTCTTTGATGATATCCTCATCTATACCAAAACCTAGACATACCATCTTTCTCATGTCGATCGATTTCTCCATCTACTCTCTCAACACCAACTTTTCTTGAAACAGTCTAAATGTGCTTTTGGTGCCTCAGAAGTCGAGTACTTGGGTCATTTGATTGGAAAGGACGACATCAGGGTGGATCCTAAAAGGATTGAAGCTATGCAATACTGACCTCACCCAAAGACTCTCAAAATATTGTGTGGATTTATGGGCTTAACAAGTTATTATCGCAAGTTTGTTAAGAATTATGGAAATATTGCAACACCTCTCACTACACTCCTAAAACATAACTCTTTCACTTGGACTCCAACAAATTCTCAAGCTTTTCAAACCTTTAATATGACCATGTGCACAACTCCAGTCCTGGCCCTTCCTGATTTCACAAATACCTTTGTCCTGGAATGCAATGCTTCAGGGAAGGGAATTGGTGTTGTCCTTATGAAAAAGGGTCGGCCTTTGGCCTTTACTAGCAAGCAAGTGTCTAAATGAAATCTGGGAAAATCAATCTATGAAAAGGAAATGTTGGCTATTCTACATGCCATTGATCTGTGGTTCCCTTATATATTGGGGAAACTCTTCCAAATTAAGATAGACCATCAAATCTTCATGTATTTTCTGGAACAACGCATTTCCTCCCTAGAGAAACAAAAATGGGCGACTAAGATCTTTGGATATGATTATGAGATTATTTATAAGAAAGGAAAAGACAATGTGGTTGTGGATGCACTTTCCCGAAAATATGAAGTTGAAGGTGTTGATGGGTATTAAATCCCTTGAACCAACGATAAGAACCAAACCTGCCACCGATTCCCAATTAGACTCTGCAATGTTTAAGATGGAATGGTTCTACAGATATTGTGATCTAGCCGATTTATCAATGGGCTTTATGCTTTCTTGTGAAGGCTCTTCCTTTAGTTAAGATGGTTCTTTTTTTGTACTTCTCTTGGGTGGGGCTGGTATGAGAGATGCAAGCTAGTATAAACCAACTTGAAAAATAATAGGATGAAGTTTTAACTATTGGGAAGAGGTCAATATTGGGATAACCCGCTGCTCAAACATGCAGACAATGATTCTATGCCAAAGGGCCTAGTACTAATACATTAACCAAATGAGCATCCAATTACTGTCTGAGAAAACTGATTAACAGAAAGAAAGGACATATGTAATCAATATCACGATAAGAAAAATAATTCATCTACCATAAAATTCATCACATAACAACACAATGATTTTATCTTCATCATTAAAGCAAAGAACATCAAAACATAGCACCAGATAACTTGACAACATAATTAATTTATCTTACGCATTTACTGCATCATTCATGGAACACTATAGGAAGTAATTCTTCTCCAACTCCAATCACGTACACCTGATGAAAATAGATTGTCTTTGGTCCAGAAGGACTTATGAGTTTATAGCAGTCTCAAAATAGTTATCAACAACAAAAAACAAAGAGTTCTTACAACAACCATCGACCCTTGACTAATTGGTCGATGTCCTGATTTATAATATAAAATTAAACCAAAATTAATGGCTAATTACAGTTTGAACCAAAACAAAATCACCACGTGGTGTCATCATATAACAGTTTCTTCAATAGTCCACCCGTGATTTTTCTTGAAAAGGGTGACTCCTTTCATATTTAGACTAGCTGATAAATAGTTCTTCACAAGTGTTGGCCCACGAAAATCTATGTTGTTCCATAGGAGATGCATATATCCCTCTAATGTCTGTTGCATGCACCTGGTACTTTGGTAGACTGAAGTTCAATTGTTGAAGCATGGTTCAGGCTCTGATCAGATGTTCTATGAACCATTGTACTTGCCTTGGCCTTGCATTGGTTATCTTTGTGAACTCTTTCGTCCAAAGTGAGTCTTGTTCAACATATAATTGGAACACATCGCTCAGGTTGATAAATTCATCGGGGGTGCCGAACTCATGGAGCCTGACATCCTTCATTGCTCCAATGATTCAATTTTGGTGTTTCTTTTAGTTCTTCGACGAGGTCAAAGGATGAGCTTTGTTTGGTAGTTGGGAGGATTTTTTTTGCAATCAAAGTAGAGGTAGTTTACTGATTAAGCAACCTATGATAAGACATAAATAAATCGAAAATATTAACATGTACCTGCATATCTCACTAGTCCCAGTCATTTTAATACTTATGCAATCCTAGACGCTCCTTTGAATGACCTGTGATGACCTAGCTGAAGTCACTGCTTCTATTTAGTTTAAATGAATTACGTTAGCGTGCCATAGGGTGGAAAATCAAGTACGATAGACATGAGTGTATAAACCATCATAGTAATCACTTGACCTTTGGGGCCAAAAGGAGGCATTGGAGACGAGTGTGCACGTGTGTCCTCCCAAAAGGTCGGACATTATAAAGGGGAAGTCGTTAAATGCCTCCAGAATTCGTATCACCAAGTGTGTCAAACATCATTCGTCAATAATGAAGATTCGGAAGATCAAAAATATCAGAAGGATCATACCGCACATTCCCTGCAACTTTGATTCAGTGGTGTTTACATGTTCCGGATTGAAACCGTCAGGAAGTTGTCGTGCCTTGAGTTTCCAAAACATCATGTCGCGAGGCGCGGGTGTTTTATTGGAACGCTATCCTTCACTCCTTCGTTTCTCTATAAATTATAGGAGATCTTTGGGGAATGCATATGCTGAGCTTAAATCCTCTGGAATTCTGATCCTATGAGTTTATCTTGGCGAAGTCCTACGTAATAGTCTTTATCACCTGTAGACACCCAGGTCCTTACATTGTCGCACCATGGGGTCTCCTTCAAACATGGGGCATGGTCTAAGAGATATCCGGAGTGCTAGGTATGAGCCCCAACATGCCTGACACTCTTTCTTATTGGCTTCCCGAGTACTTGAAGCTCCAACAGGAGGTACAACCATTTTCTTGGAGATGACATCCACATCTCCAATGGAGCTCGGGGTGGAAAAAGGTACATCTGAAAGAGCCATGCTAGGAACCATGCCTTATCTAGAGATGAAACCACAGAGAATAGGAAGGCCTAGGAAATATATGAAAAAAGGAGAGGAGGACCGCCTCCCGGCCGGGCTGAGTGCACGTCCACCCCCTTAGGAGCCTGCGATGCTTACCAACTGGTCAGAGCCGGTTAGGTCTACCGGTAGAGGAGGCGGGAGACAAAAGGGAATGGAAAAAGAGTCAGGCACTTCCGTAAAAAGTCCTGCTTAGTAGTTAGAGCAGGCTCAACTCACAATAGTCGAACTCTACCAAGAAAATAGAGAGTTGCGGCGTTAGTTGGAGGAAAAAAACCAGGAGACACCGTCGTCACAGGGTCGCGCGGGAAGCATGGTTTGGATGTAGAGGTGACTTCAGGAAGCACAAGATACAACTGTGAAGTTGCACGAGGCACAACGGATGGCAGGAGAAAAGAACATACTTCAAGGTGCGAGTAGTAACTTGGGGAAAGGTTCATGTCTAGGGGATGCATAATGGGTGGTTTTTTGCCTTGTAATTTCCTAAGCGACTCTTGATAAATTTTACTTTTGCTCTTTTGTTGTAAAGATATTTGTGGTCTCACTGCCACCGGGTCGGTTGGTCATGACGTCGGTGTGGCTTATTGTATGTGATATGAACTCGGTGGGAACCTTTAGTGCTAAATAACGCCAGTGTTTTGAGTGTACCACGCTTTCTTTTAAATACACAAATTAATTGTGTTCTCTTATCTGAGTCTTTTTTGCATAAATCATTAGATTCTTGTGATCGCCATTTTTACACTGTGAGTTTGTTAATACTTTCCCTTGTAACATTTTAGATTTCGATTGATGCTTCTGTGGTGTTACCAACCTTGGCTCATTAGAAAAATGTAATCATAAAAACAAAAGGTATTCAGCTAGTGGACAAGGATCAGATTAAGGATTTCTCTCGCGTCAAAAGTGTTAAGAAAAGATTAGTCGCCAAGACTGACGATACTGGGTGGTATTGGGGTTATTGTTACAACAATAAATAAATCATTTTTCAATAACCGATGCTGAACTTGTTTTGGGGGTTCGGCGGTCAGCATTGTCACTCTTCTTTATACACGACGCTTACTGTTACACCTTTCCGCCAAAACTGACGGATCGATCTTCGAGAAGATCCTTCCTGAGGCCTATTCGTAGAAAAGAAACACTTTCATTGGTCGACTCCGATGAAGGTTGATGCTCGGATATTTTGACTTCTCAAACGATTTTCATCACCTTTAACTTTTACCGATGCCAAACTTTTGAAGCAAGTCGGGGAAAATTCTGGGTCGCCGATTCCTTGAGTAGTCGTTAAGTGTCTTTTAGAGTTAAGATAATTCTTTGTTGTATGTTTAAGAAAAATTTACTTGATTCAATCATGAGACATATAAGTTAAGAAAAAGCATCAATTTCATACTAAAGTGAAAATAGGAAATGCATAGGATCGAGTGGTACCCAAAAAGGAAATGGTCATAGAAGTTTTAGGGTGTGTTGAGTGTTCAACAAATGGTGATTCACTAGGAGAATGTAGAATCTTTGGTTCCCCTTTGTTTCCCTTAGGGTAATAATTCCATGCAGAACCTGAAGCACACATATTTATTCATACATACATGTATATATATATATATATATATATATATATATATATATATATATATATATATATATATATATATATTGAAAGTGTTGTTTTAGGGCTTGGTCGTTTACTAGGAGGGCATTAGGTTCCCCCCTCAGATTTTGCAACCGATAAGTACCTACCCCGATTTTCTCAGCCACTTGGAAAGGCCCATGCCATAGGCTCTGGAACTTGGATTGTTTTCCTTTTGGTTCATTTTCTCTATCCCACTTCAGGACTAAGTCTCCTACTTCAAAGTTCTTTTCCTTAGCCTTATTCTTATCAAACCTTCTTTTCACTATTTGTTGGTGGGCTAGGAATTTTGACTTAGCCTTTTCTCTTTCTTCTTCCAACATGAGAAAAGTGTTGATTCTTTGTTGCATGGCCGAGGATGGTTCCTCGTTGGAATCTTGGGCCAATTGAAGAGATGGAATATAGATCCCATTTGGGAGGATGGCTTCTTTCCCATAAACTAGAAAATATGGGGAATTTCCTATAGCTTCTTTTGGTGTGACCCTATTGGCCCATAGAGAATTATGAAGTAGATTATGCCAATTTATTTGGTTATCCGTCACCGTCTTCTTTAATATC
The DNA here is from genome assembly GCA_009831015.1 of Picea engelmannii. Lineage (NCBI taxonomy): Eukaryota > Viridiplantae > Streptophyta > Pinopsida > Pinales > Pinaceae > Picea > Picea engelmannii. The sequence continues at coordinate 250,468 of ML792451.1, read as the reverse complement.
CTTACCAGTTTTTTATTTGTTCATTCTTCCACATCGTTTCCCCGAGGGTAATAATTTGCAGAGTACTTGATTATGATCCCTTTGTCTAGAGAAAACTCTGCCAATAAGGTAGAAGATAAATAAGCTACATTGTTAAATACTAGAACAAAGGGAACACCAAACCTTGTGATCAACTGTTGTTCAGTAAATTGGATTACTACCTTCTCATTTACCTGATTCAGAGGAATGGCCTCTACCCATTTTGTGAAATAATCGATGGTAGTTAGAATATACTTGTGAAATTTTGAAGAGATCGAGGTAATTTCCCCTATTATGTCTAACCCCCACTGTTCAAAAGGCCTCAAGACAGTCACAGGCTGAAGTGGGACTACTTCCCTTTTCTCCTTTCCAACGCTTACTTAAAAATTCTTGTAGTTCCTAGCGTAGGTATGAGCATCTTTGAATAAGGTGGGCCAGTAATAGCCGACCCTCAGAATCTTATGAGCAATGGTGTTTCCTGAAAAATGTCCCCTGGTGGGGCCATCGTGGAGTTCTTTTAACACTTTATCAACGTCTTCTCATTCGAGACATCTCAATAGTACTCCATCATAGTTGATTTGGAAGAGCACCAAATTTATAAGGCGATACTGTGTAGATTTTAACCTCGGGGCTCTCCTTTCCCTAGGGTTGAGGTTCTTAGGACAAGTCAGATTATGTAGAATATAATTTAAATTCTTGTACCACGATCCTTTTCCTAGGGAGATGTATGCTATTTCATTACACCATAGTGCTATTTTGTTTTCGCACCCGGAATCTGGAATTGCTTGATCCTGGGCTTCGGTTGCGAGCTTGCACAAACCTTGTCCTTTTACTAGTTTGGCAGGTTTTATATCTAGATTGAATTCTTGGACTACTTCCATCCAGTTCCCTCTCCTTTCCCCCATTTCTTGTTGGGTAAATAGGGATCAGACTGCAGGGTGTGGCACAATCACCTTAGTGTGATTCTTAAGAATGTAATACCTTAAATGCTTGACTGCCTTATAGACCGCGTAGGCCTATTTTTCTATGGTAGGTTAATTGAGCTCAACTCCTTGAAGATTGGTACTCATAAATGACACTGGGGATTCATTTTTTTCATCATCCTTTTGAGTCAAAACTGCAGCTAGCGATTGGTCGAAGGCAAAAGTATAGAGGGAAAAATCTCTATTAAAATCGAGACTTTGCAACACTGAGGCCCGGGATATGACAACTTTGATATTGATGAAGGCGTATTTTATCTCATCATCCCATTTAAATTTTTCACCCTTGTGGATCATATTTTGTAAGGGTTTGATGATTTCGGAGAAGTCGGGAGTGAATTTCCTTACAAAGTTGATTTTCCCGAAAAAGGATTGCATAACTTTCTTTTTATGGGGTAGAGGAAGTTGAGATATGGACTTAATCCTTTCGAGATATATGTGAATCCCTGCTTGTAATATAATATGGCCTAACGACTTACCTTCCTCGACATCGAAAATAGTTTTCTTAGGGTTAAGAGATATATTGTATTTCCTGCATCTCTCAAAAATATGAGTTAAGTGTCGGACGTGATCTTCTCTATTCTTCGAGTACACTGTAACGTAATCTAAATACACTACCACAAATCTATTGATAATTCCTCGGAAGCTACGTCCATGGCCCTTTGGAATGTTCCCCATTTGGTTCAGAAGGTGGTTTTTAAACGATCTTCTTATGAAACAAATACTTGGTTGTAGCCTGAGAAACCGTCTAATAGGGAGAAACTATTTGAGCTCGACACGGTATGGAAGAGTTGTTCCATCGGTGAGACAGGATAATTGTCCTTTTTGGAAGCTCTATTGAGGTTCCAAAAATCCATGCATTATCGGATTTCTCCCAACTTTTTCATCACCGAAACAAGATTTTCTACCCAGGTGGAATGCCTAACTTGGAAAATTATCTTTGCATCTAAAATATTCCTTAACTCCTGATACATGAGAAGTTCCAGGGATGGATGATACTTTCAAATATTTTGCTGGAAAGGTTTTATTTTGGGTTTCAACGGGATGGTGTGTTGAATAATGCAGGTGTCATACGTTTTCAAATCCTTATAGGACAATGAAAAGATGTCTTGATATTTTCTAAATAATTTGAGGTAGGCTTTCCTCTCTTCCTTAGATATGGTTTTGTTGAGGTTCACATTCTTCAGGTTCTCTAGGGTTCCAAGGTTTATAGTTTCATGGAGGGTGCAAGAGCTACCATTCTTTGTGTTTTTAGGTCCTTTAAAGTATTCCTTCAGATCAAACAAATTCTCTATATTAGCTACGCCCCTTGGGATTCTATGAGCCTTCAGTTCTATCCAAAGATCGGTTCCTATTGATTTCTCTTGGAACTCTTCATCGTCAATAACAAGATATTTGAAATTGTCTTGGTTGGTTAAGAAGTTTATGATCCATTCATCTCCCTCAAAGACTTTCCAATTAGAAATGTTATTAGGTACCGATGGTTTGTAGAGAAGTTCTACAGTGAATCGGGAGGCTTCATAATCTTCTAGAGGCAATAGTCAGGAAGTGGCCATGGCTAAGGAGTTGGAAAGAATATTCTTTGCCCTAGGAATCTTCGTGATATTGAAAGCCTCAAAGCGCTCTATTAACCTATGCACCTCCTGCTGGTAGTTCTTAAGATGAGGCGAATTGCAGTGTATAGTATTCCTTACTTGTATAACAATAATTTAAGAGTCTCCAAAAACTTTCAATTCTTTGTCATCCAAATATATGGCTTTATTTAACCCTTGTACTAGAGCATCATACTTGACATTTTTGTTGGTACATTCGAATTCTAGTCTAAAGGATAGGAAATGATGTTTACCTTTGTGGTCGATGAGGATGCACCCTGCTCATGACCCTTCTTGTGATTTAGATCCATCAAAATAGAGGGTCCAAATGAGTGAACGATAGTCGCTCCTTTTTCTTTCCTCTTTACTATTTTGTTCTCTGATCTTTTCTCCCACAAGTCCAAGAACGGAGTTTTGACAGAAGAGAGAGTCTCTCGTCGGCATTGGTGATTCTTCTTGGAAAATCATTTCAGAGTTTTTGGTAAACGAAACATTAGGTAGGAGAGGAGAAAATTTCCCAAAATGGGAATCACAAGAATAATTACCCAACACGGGAAAGTCCATGGATGCGGGTTCGTTCAAGGTTTCTAAATCAGTGACCGTATGCTTTAGATATTTATCCCTATGGATCATGATCATGTTGTTGTATCCCTTCAGTGGTATCCAAAGGTGTGCCCAATCTATACTGAAATATTCATTGATATTTTCAAACCAATCTTGTCTTAGCAATAGCCTATATGCCTCTGGGATATCTATTACAATGATGTCAATTACTTGCAAAAAATTAGGATGTGTCGCTATCCTGATCATCACATCTCTGAGTTCTCCCATGACCTTGACTTGGGTTCTATCTAATTGTATGACATTCTTATCACTTTTGAGAGGGACAATGCCTAATGTATTACAAATGGCCAAGGGCATCATGTTGGAGGATGCCCCAAAATCTACCAAGCAATTGTGAAGGTTCCTGTTGAAGAATTCAAACGTCATGAGGAAAGGTGGAACAAAGGGTTTTTCCCTCCTATCTCCCGAATAGGTGTTCACAGTTGGCTTGCTCACCGGCTCAGTGGAAGATATGTTTCTTTCTAGATCGCTTGTCGTTGTCAGGTTTCCTATGGAGCTCAGAGCCTATAGCATAAAGAAATTCTACTGGGAGATCCTACACTTGTCCATAACGAATATGTTGGCCCTTAACGTTTTCAAATATTCGACCACGTTATAATCTAGTTTGGGCGATTCCCGGTTGTGAATTCTTATAGGATTCTTGCTGAAAGCGAAAGGTGTTTTCGGGCGACCAAGAGTTGCCTTACTCTTAGAGACATGGGTGGAATCGACATATTTCGATCCAAACAGACCCTTACTACGCATTTTTATTGTTGAGACTTCTGCAGGTCGTTCCTAGGACTCAAACAGGTCACTGGAAGGAATGATCAGGTTGGGATCCCATATCAGCATGGCCATGTCTCATGGTGGATCAATCTCTTCATGATCGACACTATTGATAGACGAACTACTTGATTGTTTGGTTAGGGAGACTTCATCTAGGAATCAATTGGCCATTAAATTCATGGTGTGTACCCAATCGGGGCATTTTCTTTCAAAGTGGTTTTCCTGGTGATACGTGCAGAAAGAATCATATGCAACGTTCCCTAGATCAATATTTAAGTTGGCTGGGGGAGGTTCAATCACTTTGAACGATGAGTTTCTTTTAAATAAAGGCTTATAGGGCCTTTGGCCTAGGTTTCCCTCCCATGCGCTTCTCTTCATTTATATAATCTCATTTGATAATTTCTTAACCATGCGTTGAAGATCCTCTATATCCCCATTACCCTTGTTGGGAGTTTGTTAGGTTGGTTTCCACGATGGTCTAGTTAAAAGGAGTCCTCTCCTAGGAGGGGGATCGGTCTCTCTTTTCACTAAAGAGGCTTGCCCTTCCTTACATCCTTTCATCTAGAACTCTATCGTCTTGGCTTCTTCAAAATTTTCTGCAAGGGTTTTCCTAGCGACTCTTTTCACAAACATAGAAATAAAAGCCGGAAGCGCATTGGCATAAACCTCGATTTGAAATTCTTGAGTTGGTTTCGCCATGGGCTGGAATTTGTTTAAAATGGTCGTGAATATTTGATTGAAATGTTTGACCCTCTCTTTTTGGGTCATGGTGGGTGCGAACAACTTATCCATCGAGGCTCTCGTAGTAGTTTATTCCACAAATTTGTTTAAAAAATATTTTTGGAACTTAGTCCAGCTGGTTATAGATCCTACTGGAAAATTAAAATACCAAGTGGAAGATGAATTTTCAAACGTGTAGGGAAAAAGTCTGTAGACTACATCTTCATGTTGAACATTCATCATCCTGATTGCAAGTATTAATTTCTTGATATGATCTTCAGGTAAACCTGAGGTCTCAGGATCATACTTGGGGAGCAACTTTTCCGGGTGTTGGGAAAGATTATGTACTCGTCTGTGGACGACTACGGTGTCTCCGGCCAACCAAGGTTGGTTGTCTTGGAGTTGTATTTCCCTTTCCTGCCCATGATCATTATTACCTTCCATATATTCTAAATGCGAGTTGAGCTCCTCTTCTTCTTAAAAATCATTTGGCTTGGAGATATTGCCAGCTGGCATTTCAAGTATTAGATCAAGAGGTTCTTGGATTTCGGTAATCACAAAATATATCAAGTCTTCTATGGAGTGTATAAAAACTTCATAAGTACTAACCATTGGTATTCTTTGTTGTTTTCTTCAAGGAAGGATAGGAGCTATGGACAACGCGTCAATTTTCCAGGCGTAGGCTCTAGTGATTCTCCATAACTGATTCAATTCCTCGTGAGGAAGGGCATAAGGTATTTCAAGGTGAAAAGGTTCTTCCTCAGGCTGGGGTGAGTTACCCACTTCGAGAGTACTCAGTAAGTGTGGGTTGTCTGTTGAATGACTAGCCATGCATGTGGATCGTTACGAATCTATAGGTTGTTCGAAATACTATATAAATTATATACTCAACCATTCATTCTCAGGCACTCCTTCTAGTGCCAGTTCTGTTGATGGGTCTTAAAATCCCTTGACTCAACAACAGGAACCAAACCCACCATCGATGCCCAATTAGACTCTACAGCGTTTAAGATGGAATGGTTCTCAAAATCTTGCGATCTGGCCGATTTATCGATGGGCTTTATGTTTTCTTGTGAAGTCTCTTCCTTCAGTTAAGATGATTTTTTTTCTATACTTCTCTTGGGTGGGGCTGGTATGAGAGATGAAAGCCAGTATAAACCAACTTGAAAAATAACAGGACGGAGTTTTAACTATTGGGAAGAGGTTGAGCTTGGGATAACCTGCTACTCAAACATGCAAATAGTGATTCTATGCCAAAGGGCCTAGTACTAATACATTAACCAAATGAGCATCCAATTACTTTCTGATAAAACTAATTAACAGAAAGAAAAAACATACGTAATCAAGATCACGGTAAGAAAAATAATTCATCTACCATAACATTCATCACATAACAACACAATGATTTTGTCTTCATCATTAAAGCAAAGATGACCAAAACATTGCACCAGATAACTTGACAACATAATTAATTTCTCTTACTCATTTACTGCATCATTCATGGAACAGTATAGGAAGTAATTCTTCTCCAACTCCAATCACATACATCTGATGAAAATAGCCTGTCTTCGGTCCATAATGACTTCTGAGTTTATAGCAGTCTCAAAATAGTTATCAACGACCAAAAATAAAGAGTTCTTACAAAAACCATCGACCCTTGACTAATTGGTCGATGTCCTTATTTATAATATAAAATTCAACTAAAATTAACGGCTAAGTATAGCTTGAACCAAACAAAACTTTCCACATGGCCTCATCATCTAACAGTTTCTTCAACAATCCACCCGAGATGTTTCTTGAAAAGGGTGACTCCATTCATATTCAGACCAGTTGATAAATAGTTCTTCACAAGTGTTGGCCCACATAAATCTGTGGTGTTCCATTGGAGCCGCATATATCCATCTGATGTCTGCTGCATGTGCCTGGTACTTTGGTAGACTGAAGTTCAATTGTTGAAGCATGGTTTAGGATCTGATCGGATGTTCTACAAACTGTTGGACTTGCCCTAGCCTTGCATCGGTTATCTTTGCAAAATCTTCGGTCCAAGGTGAGTCATGTTCGGCATATAACTGGAACATGTCACTCAGGTTGATAAATTCATCGGAGGTGTTGAACTTGAGGAGCTCGACATCCTTCATTGCTACGATGATTCAGTTTCGGTGTTTCTTTTAGTTCTTCGGCGAGGTCACATGATGAGCTATGTTCGGTAGTCAGAAGGATTTTTCCTACAATCAAAGTAGAGTTATTTTAGTGATTAAGCAACCTACAATAAGACATAAATAAATTGAAAATATTAACGCGTACCTACGTAACTCTCTAGTCCTAGTCGTTTTAATACTTACATGATCCTAAATGCTCCTTTGAATGGCCTGTGGTGACTTAGCTGAAGTTGTCACTTCTCTTTAGTTTAAATGAATTACGCCATCATGCCATAGGGTGGAAAATCAAGTACGGCATACATGAGCGTATAAAACGTCATAGTAATCACTTGAACTTTAGGGCCGAAAGGAGGCGTTGGAGACGGGTGTGCATGTGTGTGCTCCCAAAAGGTCAGATACTGTAAAGGGGAATTTGTTAAATGCCTCCATAATCTGTATCACCAAGCGTGTCAAACATAATTCTTCAATAACAAATATTTGAAAGTTCAAAAAGATCGGAAGGATCATACCGCAAGTTCCCTGCAACTCTGATTCGGCGAAATTTACATGTTTTGGATTGCATCCATCAGGCTGTTGTGGCACGTCAAGTTTCCAAAACATCAATTTGTGAGGCGTGGGTGTTTTATTGGAACGCTCTGCTTCTCTCCTTCATTTCTCTATAAATTCTAGAAGATCTATTGGGAATTCATATGCCAAGCTTAAATCCTCTGGAATTGTGGTCTAGTGAGTTTATCTTGGCAATGTCCCACGTAATAGTCTTTATCACATGTAGACGCCTGGGTCCTTACGCTGCCGCACCATGGGGTCTCCTCCAAGCACAGGGCGGGGTATGAGAGGCATCTGGAGCGCCAGGTTTGAGACCCAGC
>ML792451.1:222040-242644 GCA_009831015.1 Picea engelmannii | reverse complement strand
TCGTTGATTAGCGAAGTATGAAATTCTTCACATAATTGATCGAAATCATAAATTTCAAAAGCATCTAGAAACTCATCTACAAATTGAAACCAATAAAAAATGTGACATGCTGGAAAGGATTCAAACCAATGTTTAATTCAACCTCTAAAAGTAAAAGCGAAAAGTCTGCATAAAACTCCTAAATCTGAGATGTCATGTTTGATGCATTTGCACCAAAACTTGTTAAGGTGGTCTTTAGAAGATATATTGCCTCCACCATAAAAGGTGAGTTTGGACAAGTGAGAGATTGTCTTGTTGGGAACATTGGGTAATGAAAAGTTGAAAGCATGTTCCAACACAGTGATTTGGGGAGTCATGGGGGAATTGAATATATTTAAAATAAAGGCTCCTACAAGGAAATCTTTTCAGTCGGCCCTCCTTCTAGCGCCATTTGTTGACGGGCGGAATTGACCGTCCATCAACTGGAGGAGTGAATTCGGTCTGGGGTTGTCTAAATAACCCAAGCCGTTTCGATTAATCCACTCTGATGGGTTTAGTGGCTCCGTTGGCCGATCTAAGTCCTAGGAAAGTGAAAAAACTAAGCTAAAGAAACTAATCTAAGTAAAAAATACAGCTACTGCAAGCTATATACAAGTCTAATATATATATACAGTTTGCTAACTAATATTATAAAACAATAATCCTACTTATTAAATGTACATTTATCGATACAACTAAATCTCTATTATATATATATACAGTATTCACAAAATAAAAAATTTGATCGAAATCTGCAAAATCATACATGAATTGTCTTGTGACAGCGAAGTTGGTATTTTTTTATTTTTATATCTTTTATGAAAAAGAAATGAAACAACAAATATCTACTTAAGCAATAGAAATAGTAATCTGTATTGTATATCTATCTAACTACAGAGAATTCTCATATTAATTAAACTATTAAAATTAAAATAGAAAACTAACATGAAATCACCATCTCCTACTTGTCCTGTGCATGGGCATCTGCGTTCACTGTTTGATGGGGCCAACCCACATCAGATTCTCCAATAACTTGCGTAAACGTGAAGCAACAACGCTCTTGGATGCTAACAACAGAACAGGTAAAGGATGCAGCAAAAACAATTTTATATTTTACAAATAATCACATCAAGATAAATCCTTCTTCAAAGATTTGTAGATAACTGCTTATTTAACAAAGAAGATTAACCTTTTGTTCATTAAATTAAAACAGGGTCATTGTTGTAAGTAAAATGAGAGGCATCAAATATGGACACAATTTAAACTGCATCACATCAACCTGTAACAAATTTTGATATCTAAAGTAGTCAATAATTTGATTACAATTGAAATGAACAAAACTTGAAATAAAAGTATGATATATTGAAACCTAAAGCCGTTACAAAACATCCACTTTCATTCCAGTCTGAATAATCAATCCATAGTCTATGTCTCCAAGCAACGATCGTTTGTTTACAAAAAATAATAAGAATATAAAGGCCACAGGATGAAAACATTCCTTGTGGAAATTATCAAAATTGTTTGCAAACGATATGGGAACACAATCTCCCAAATTCTTGTTCCTATCTAAAACCAACAGCCTAATCCAAAAGTATGTACGGAAAAGGCATGTTCAAAGATGCCACAGTTGATCCAATCTCCTTCCAAATTTGTGTGTACCTGTAAATGCACAAAAATACATGTTGTTCAGATTGTATTTAGTTGTAAAATCAACAAATTCAAATTTTGATAACTAGCTAACATAATCTCACGATTCTGTAGCTAGTTATTATTATCAAACAGAATCGTATTGTATCAGTTCCATGATAACATAAATAGATGTGATTTGAACCAACAAATCTTTTATGCTAATTCAAAACAAACAAAATCATTTTAAAATCATGCTTGAAATACCATACCTTGGTTTCAGGGATACGAATTGATCAAGCTATTTTCGATTTGATAATGGCAGTGGTTGCCTCCACATTTTTAAAGACAACAGAGCCTGTGAACAGACTGCTTGAAAATATATGAATTGATCAAGGGTTCAACAGGGGGAAAGAGTGTAGGAGGGGGAATGGCAGGACGAGTGAGAAGGGTTGTGAGGCACAGGCCTGGAGAAGTAATAAACGCTTCAGCAAATGAAAACAGACCAAAATGCACCTTCCAGCCACGGAGACAATCTGAGATTTGACCTCTAAAGGACGAGATATATCTCTTTAATAACCCAATTTCTGAGGAAATCGCTAACAATGAAGGTAAAAGGGGTCATTTCAGTTCTAGGTTTTCAAGGGTTTGATCTAATTCAAAACCATTTTCTCAGAATCGCTCATGAAAAAACGTGTCTCTGGGAGGCAATTACGGGGTTAGCCTAAGCAGTCTTCTCTGGAACTATGAAACAATAATAGAGTTTGTACACCATGGGGTTCAATTCACACTACAAGAGCCATAGAAGATAGCACACGGTCAACAGGGTAATCGGTGAGGGGGTTTGAGAGGGTAGACACAGGACCAACTTCCCGCAAGATTTCCCAAAACAAGCAGAGGCAGCCCGAAGTACAAGGCAGACGTTAATGTTTATGTGTGCGAGGGTGGTGGAGTAAATTGAAACCATGCAAAACTATCATGTTGGCATGTACAATCGACGGCGCCTTGGTAATAGTTTCATTCAAATCACAATCCAAAGCATTGTAAACCAAATGTCAAATGGATTATCACATAATCATTGAAAACCATAAAACGCATAACCAAAACTCGATCCGAATGTTTAAATAAACAATGTGATTTGCATGATTTAAAAGAAACCACTATATCGAACATTGCACCAAGGATTCRAGCCCAAAAAATAATGTGTTCAATAAAACCATTGCACCAAGCATTCAATCAAAGACACCAAAATATCATTGCATCACGAACTTATTAATCGAAACCATRTTAACAAAAGTCAAATGCAAAGTGAGTAAAGGTTTGGTGTTTTGATAAATGTATGACCAGTAGTGAKTTGGAGGTAAAAGAGTTATGAMCACATAAACAAAAAGATCTATAACAATCCAAACATGATTTTAATTCCATCAACATGACTTCCAACTCAAGGTTTTCACGCTTGCAGTCGTGAAAATGAAAACGAAAGGCAGGTGTGCGAAAGAGAAAGATAATAGTGTTGTTTTTTTAAAGAATTGCGACGAGTATTGAGGGTTCAAAAACCCTTGTGTAGGCAGCTTATAAGGAAAAGATAAGAATTGCAAAATGGCTGCCAACACTTTCCTAAGTGACTCTTGATAAAAAATTATTTTTCTCTTTTGTTGTAAAGATATTTGTGGTGTCACTGCCACCGGGTTGGTTGGTCGTACTGTTAACGTGGATTATTTTATGTGATATAAACTCGGCGGGAACCTTTAGTGCTAAATAACAACAGTGTTTTGAGTGTACCACGCTTTCTTTTAAATACAAAAATGAACCGTGTTCTCTTATCTGAGTCTTTTTTGCATAAATCATTAGATTCTTGTGATCATCATTTTTACACTGTGAGTTTGTTAATACTTTCCCTTGTAAAATTTTAAATGTCGATTGATGCTTTCGTGGTGTTACCAACCCTGGATCATTAGAAAAAATTAATCATAAAAACAAAAGATATTCGACTAGTGGGTAGGGGTCACATTCATGATCTCGCTCACGTCAAAAGCGCTAAGAAAATATTAGACGCCAAGACTACTGATACTGGGTGGTATTGGGGTTATTATTACAACAATAAATTAATCGTTTTGCAATCGTCGATGTCAAACTTGTTTCAGGGGTTTAGTGGTCGGCAGTGTCACTCTTCTTTATGCACGACGCTTATTGTTACACCTTTCCACCGAAATTGACGGATCGGTCTTCGGCAAGATCCTTCTCGAGGCATATTCGTAGAAAAAAACACTTTCATCGATCGACGTCGATGAAGGTCGACGCTCGGCTATTTTGACTTCTCGGACAATTTTCATCACCTTTAAATTTTACCGATGCCAAACTTCTGAAGCAAGTCGGGGAAAATTTTGGGTCGTCGATTCCTTGAGTAGTTGTTAAGTCTCTTTTAGAGTTAAGATAATTCTTTGTTGTATGTTTAAGAAAACTTTACTTGATTTAATAATGAAACATATAAGATAAGAAAAAGCATCAGTTTCATACTGAAGTGAAAATAGGCAATGCAGAGGATCGAGTGGCACCCAAAAAGGAAATGGTCATAGACTTTTTAGGGTGTGTTGAGTGCTCAATAGAAGGATCCCTTTTTTCTCTCTCCTTCATTGTACCGGATTGGCTCCAAGCTGTTTGCCAGGAATGGTGACATAATCTCAAAAGTTTGCATCTGATACAACAATTGCAATCCAATGCTCTAGTTTCCCCAGGATACTCTTGGCTCCATGATGAGCTTCGATACAAAGGCCATTTGTATTTAAGTAAACAATCAAAACTTAAATCCACGATACTTTCTGAGCTTCATGCTACACCCACAGTTGGGCACTACGGGTTTACCAAAACCTATGAAAGGGTCAAATGTTCTTTTTTTGGGATGGTATGAAACAAGACGTTCTTAATTTTGTTGTTGAATGTGATGTGTATCAACACAACAAGGGAGAAACAGTCAAATCTCGTGGCACACTACAACCGCTTCTGATTCCACCTGCTATTTGGAGGGATATGTCTATGGATTTTATTATAGGCTTACCCTAATCGAGAAATAAATTAGTCATCATGGTGGTTTTTGATCTCCTTTCCAAGTATGCTCATTTTTGTTCTCTTCCACACCCATTTACAACATCCATTGTGGCTCAATGTTTCATGGATCATGTCTTCAAGATTCACGGCATGTCGTATTCTATTGTTTCTGATCACGACCCAACTTTCACCATCAATTTTTGGCAAGAACTGTTCAAGCTACAAGGCCCCCAATTACATCTCAGCATGACTTAATATCCCCAGACTGATGGTCAAATTGAAGTTGTCAACAAGTGTTTTGAAACATATTTGAGGTGTTTTTCATCGGAAAATCAAAATCAGTGGGCTCAATGGTTACCCCTAGCTGAATGGTGGTACGACACTTCATACCATACAGATACACACATGACTCCTTTTGAAGCGATATATGGAAAAAATCCACCTTCAGTTCTCTCATACTTATCAGGTGTCTCGAAGGTTCAGGCGGTTGACCAAACTCTTACTGTTCGAGAAGCTATTCTCCATACTCTCAAAGAGAATTTGTTCATGGCACAGAATCTCATGAAGCAACAAGCAGCTCAAGGTCACTCTAAATGTCAATTTACAGAAGGGGATCAGGTGTTTCTTCGACTACAACCTTACAAGAAAAATTACCTCAAGGCCTAGCATTGTCAAAAGTTGGCGCCCAAATTTTATGGTCCTTATATCATCCTCAAGCATGTGGGACAGCTGGCCTATCAGTTAGATTTTCCCAATCATTCTAAGCTACATCTTTTTTTTCACGTTTCATGCTTAAAGAAGGTGATTGGAACTAAGTGCCAAATTCAAACCAACCTTCCTGAGTTGGACGAATAAGGATCCATTTGGCTACAACTACAAGCAATTTTGGACCAGCATGAGTGTTGCCTGCATCTGAGAACCATCAAGGAAGTGTTAGTCCATTGGAAGTATACAACTCCAACAGATGCCACTTGGGAACTAACTACCATTCCACAACAATTTCCACATCTCAAGCCTTGAGGACAAGGTTGTTTTTAAGGGGGAGGACATGTTAGGGACCTAACCCTCACATAGGTATAACAATATATTCAGATGTAATAAAGGTCAATATTTATAAAGCCTTGCAATAAAGTAGAATAAATCGAATGTAAGAAGACCTAATAGAAGCTTCCGCTTCTAGAACGATCTTCCTCTAGATGGTTCTTTTGATAGATATATTTAGTATAAATAGGAGTCGAGGGTATGAGAACCCTGTCTTGGAGATTATTGTAATATATTTCTGCTCGACTAGAGGTATTCCCCTCGAAGAGGCCTATGAACATTGATCTCAGAATCAAAGTGCTCTTTCTGGTGTTATTTTGATATCATTTCAGTGTTATTGTGGTGTTGTTCTAGTTATATTGTTGTTTATTTGCCATTTCTAGAATTTTATTTATGTTCTCCATACTTTTTATATCTGGAATATTACAAAGAGATTAAAAAACCCAATTAAATGAGTTTTGTCTTCATAAAAGAGGATTTCTTCATATTTATCAACAAATTCTTCCGCTTCAATCTTCTCATTACTAATGTTAAGTGCCTCAAATGATTTTATTCATTTTTTCTTAAGACTAATATATCGTCCATATATACAATCACAAACTTACCAATAAAATATTTTAATACCTCTTTCATCAACCTCATGAAATTACTTGGGGAATTTGTCAAGCCAAATGTCATAACAAGCCACTCATACAACCCTTCGTTTGTTTCGAAGGTTTTTTTCCACTCATCACCTTCTCTCATCCTTATTTGGTGATATCCACTTTTTAGGTCTATTTTTTAAAAATAATTTTCTCTTCTCAAACAATCCATTAAGTCATCCATATTGGGTAAAAGAAATATGTACCTGATGGTGATTTTGTTTATGTCTCTTGAGTCTGTACACATTATCCATCCTCCATCCCTTTTCAGACTCAACATAGTTAGTACTGCGCATGGACTCAAGCTTTCTCTCACCAAACCCTTGTCCATCAAATCCTGGATTTGTTCCTTTACTTCCTCATTCTCTTGAGGTATCAATATCCACGCTTCTTTTTTTAGTAGACTCTCTCCTGGTATGATATCAATGTGATGGATAATACTCCTGATGGGTGAAAATGAGCGAGGTAACTCATCCACTACTATGTCAACAAAGTTTTCTAACAAATCCTGAATTTCTTTAGACAGATCATCCATAGAAGTACTTGTAAGGATGACTCTGGGATTCCTCGCCACAACAAATTTCATCTCTTTTTCCTTCTTGACTTCACTTAGGATCTCCTTCCCACTCATTAGAAGTATACATGTGTTGACTTCTTCCTTCACTTTCTTATCCTCTATTGGTAGTAGCATGTGTGTTCTACCATTTTTCTCTAGGGTATAAGTATTTTTTCTCCCATCATGAATGACATTTATGTCAAACTTCCATGGTCTCCCCAACAAGACATGACATACAACCATGGGAATCACATCAAAAAAAATCTCATCTCTATATCCTCCTATCTTAAATTCAACTTGGCATTGTTTAGTTACCATTACCTGGTGTCCTTTCTGCAACCATGATACTCTATACGGATTCAGATGTGTAGTTGTCTCTAGCTCCAATTTGTCCACCATTTATGTGGATACCAAGTTATCAGTGCTCCCACTATCAATTATCACCTTGCATACCTTGTCTTTGGTCTTGCAATCAGTTCTGAAAAAACTATTCCTCTACACTGGTTTTTCCACTTCTAGATTTGGCTTCAAGAGAACCTTCATCATCATCAAATATATCCCATATTTTATACCTTTTCCCTCAACATTCCACCTCTGTGCTTATGAAACACGAGCTTCAACTCCTCCTTATTTCTCTCTTTTGGGGAATTCCCAAGACATGTGTCCTATTTTTCCACAGCCATAACACTTCACCTCTCCTCCTCTGCCTCTTCCTCTTCCTCGAGGAAAAAGATTCCTTCCACCATAATGTCTCCCTTGGGAACTTCCTCCTCTTTCTAAGTGACTGTGTGGTTTTAAAATCTCAACCTTGGGCTTCTGCACCTTTTCATGGAAAATTCCCTTACCTCTATTTAGACTTCTCCCTCTGCTTCCCTGGCTCTATCTCTTGGCCAATTTCTTCTCTGCCTTCAGTGCAATCTGATAAGAATCCTCCACTGTCCTCATTGTTATCATGTTGCTTTCATCTTGGATTTCATATCTCAGGCCATTAATATACATGACAACCTTTTCATCATGTTTTTCTCTCTGTCCAACCCTGATGTTCAACTTATAAAATTCCCTTGTGTATTCCTTTACTATCAATCCTTTCTGTCTCAGGTTTTGTAATTTCCTGAAAATATTTATCTGATTGTCTTGGGGTATGAATTTAGCCTTCAACTTAGCTACCATTCTATCCTAGATATCGATCTTTTGATTTCCTTTACATATTTTGTCAGCCTATAGTTCATCCCACCATAGTGTTGTGTGTCCCTTCAATTTGGTGACAACATGTTTTACTTTCTTCTCATCATCAACTTCTTCCTAGTCAAAGTATATGTCCATTTCTCTTATCCAATCCAACAATTTTTCAAGATCTAAGTTTCCTTCGTACATTGGGATTTCTATTTTTTCTCTGTCTCCCAATTTGACAACATATTTCAACAAGCGTTCTACTACAACATCCTCTACTATAGCTCCTTCAAATTCAATTTCTCCGCTCTCTACATCACTGACATCTCCATCATTAGGTGCTCTTCTTTGTGTTGTCTCCATAGAATATAATATTGCACGAATTTCTCTCATATCCCTTTACACAACTGGATTTGGTACAAGTCACTTTGCACATCTTCTAGGCAGTATGGTGATGATATTTCTCCACACGGATCTTACAAAGAAACTTTGTATCCTCCTTCCTACATAAATTGAATCTATGGCTCTTATACCACTTGATGGTATCAGACTATCTCCTTCTTCTTATAGAAATTAAATTTTCATCTCTGATACCACTTGATGCAGACCCCCCTCTCCCTCTTGGGGCTACGTGACCTCTCAGGAAAGGATATTTAATTCACTCAACCGAATCATCTCTTCGGGCCTCTGCTAGACCCAGAATTTGATTCACACGGGCCCTCTTTGGTTACCAACATAGGATTGATTCCCCACACACACTCTCTCTTTCACTTATGGTAACTATGAATGGAAAGTGAAAGCTCCTCTGCTAGGCCCTTCTTCCTTACATCCACGAGATATAACCTCAGCCTCGTCCACTTTGTGACTTTGGTCTTCAAATGTTTCGAGTGTAGCTAAATCTTAATCCTCCAAACTTTGGACCAACGAAATGACCCAGACATAAATCTATGACCCGTGCTTCTTCGATAGCCAATGAATGTGATTCACTTAAGGACTCTGGCTCCGTGAGTTCCAAGAGTTCCAACCATCTTTTTCCCCAAAGTGACTTGTAACCAGAGCTACATATTGAGCACCAGGTTCTCACCTCGATCGACGGTTATATGTGTCCTTTGTTCCTGCTTAGGATGACTTCCAGTCAACACTCCTCTACTTCTCTTTCTCCTGGAGTTTCAATCCTTCAGAGTAAACCTCCACTCTCCACATGTCCCTCCATTTATCAATGACTCCTATTGACTATGGCCTTAGGGAATTATGACCTTTAGGAATTTACTCTTCAATGTCCCTGAAGTGTCCTATCACCGAAGTGATAGCTTCGATGCCACATGTCCAAATAACTCATGGCTAGGATGGTTACTTACCTCTTGAGCTTCAGATTCCTTTTGGTTAACGACTTCACTTCCTCCTCTCTTTTTTGGAGTGCACACTTCTAGATTCCATGATCTGATGATGTGTGTCCTTCTCATATCGACGACCATGATTGACTCTGGTAGTTCAGCTTTGGGATTTTTTTTCCTCCACTCTCACTTTCCTCCGAAGCATTCTTCTTTCAAAGAACATGGATCTCCACCACGTGTCCTTCTTAGATCCAACGGTATATATTTCTTGATGCAGTCACGCCTGCAGGCACGTCCTCTCACAAGATCTTCTCTTCTCTACTGGCCCAAAGAACTCTAGCCAGTTCTTCTGATTCCCTATCGGGAAATCTGCACCCACAGAAAACTCTCACGTGATCCCCTCTTCTACTCGGGAGATCGGACTTCGCGACTTCGCAAGGTCTGTGGTCGAGAATCGGACTCTCGAATTTCCGAAACTCGACAACTAGTCAACGCTGACTTTTTCCTATCAGGGTTTTCCTCTATCGCGATTTCTCTACTTGTGATATCGAACAGCTTGTATCCCCGACTCCCGATGCCACGCCGAAACTCCGATGCATGCGTGGGTTGACTATTCAACGGTCCTTCACTTCATTGGCACTTCAGGGTTTGCAATATTGCGAATCCTGATGTGATTCTTTCAGGACTTCTCGCCATGAAACCCCGATATGGTGTGCCACATGTCCACCTCGCCAACTCCTGTGGCCCCACACTATTCTCGTACCTGTCAGGATATCACGTTTCGTGATTTTGTGATTCTTGCTGCTATGTTCACGGGACTCCAACCCACGAAACCCCGATACACGATTTCATGTGCAAATCCGACGGTCCTTGTGACTCGGATCAACATCTCTGCCCCTCCTGAACTTTAAACCTCTCGGAAATACTTGCAGTATCTTCCCTTATCCTCCATGAGATCTAATAGCTCACGGGAGTTCGCGAATTCCCCTCGGAGAACTTCGATCACCCGTTCCTCCTGATAAAATCTATGAAATGACTAAGTGTTCCTCTGCGAAACTCGTCCACCTGCATGAAAACTTGTGACGCTTCTTGCCAATATTCAAGGCACAACTTCTCTGTGTTGTCCTTCAACAAATCCGAAGGCCTTTCCCTCCTGAGCTTTTATAAAAGACCCTTGCACGCACTCCTTGCGGCAACCTTCAAACATGTCTAAGTGTTTGAATCCTCTCGACTCTACACACACTTGCGGCAACAGTCCTTCAATTCTTTACTCAGGTTCACAACCCTGAACTTCACTCGGCCTACGCACTTCTTGCATGGCTTCTGTGCCCATCTACACTACTAGGTGAATGAGAACAAAAGTTAAACTACCTGAGCCCTCTGTCAACGCACTCCTTGCGGACACTTCGACTGCACTCCTTGTAGTAACTCCTTGCTCAGACAAAGAAACAATTGAAACTCATTCCTTCTTCCTCTCAGACTTCAAAATCAACCATGAAATCGTATACACAGCATATAAAAGAAAATGTATAATTGGAAGCAAACATTCATGAGCATATCATTCAACATACATGCATAGAGAACAAACACAAAACCATGAATTTGAATCAATCTCTTCTATTAATTCAAGTATTTGTACATGGGTGTTCTTACACAGCTCTCTTCTTTCTCTTGCTCTCTTCCACAATGCTGCTTCAATCTAATGATACAATACACAATGAGGGTGTCTATATCCCATTTCCCTCTTGCGCTCTAAAACTGTCTAGTCTAGAATTAAATTCTATCTACCTTACATTAACTACCTTAAATGCCTTCTACCTACTAAGGACGAGAGCTATCCACTCAAGGTTCATTTACATTATACAAGTGCGCTTCATTAAATCTCCACATTAATGTTCGTGCAATAACTTCCAAGGTGATTTTCAAAATTTGTGCTGGCGCTTGTCCAGCTGTCTCTTGCCTTCTACGCTGGCTCGCTTGATGTGGGATATGCTCCTGCATCATACTCCCTCACTTGAAAATTTTTATGGGCTCCTGTCCATGAGCTCCTGCATGACTTGTCCATGCTTCTGGATCTCTGCTTCAGTCTCCCAGCTAGCATCTTCAACTGGATGGTTCTTCCACTTAACCAGATACTCGAAGTATTGCTTTCGCCTGGTCCTCTTGCTCACTCTCTTGTCCAGTATGCGCTCCATATGTGGCTTATCTGCAACTGGCATCTGCTTCTGCCACTGGATCACTGGTTGTTCATCTCCAGTCCCTTCTTTATCAGCCTTATATGGGTACAAATCTGAGATATTGAATATCATAGAAATTCCGATCCCATCGGGTAATTCAATCTCATAAGCATTTGCCCCAAATTTCTTCAAGACCCTACATGGCCTGATTTTCTTCATCTTCAACTTATTATATGTTCCTCTCGGGAACCTTTCCTTTCTCAAATGTGCCAGAACCAGATCACCAACCCCAAATTGAAGTTGTCTTTTATGTTGATCGACTCTACGCTTGTACTCTTGACTTGAATTCTGCAGTCGTTCCTTCACCTGGCTGTGAAGTTCCTTCATCGCCTCTACGAAATATTCTGCACTAGTGCTCCTAGTCGCAGTCTGTTCTGAATCCCTCAGTTCAGAAATTCCTCTCGGCTGCATGCCATAGACAACCTGAAATGGACTTTGTCTTGTACTCCTGTTAACCGAGTCATTATAAGCAAACTCTGCATGTGGTAATATGGTGTCCCACTGGCTGTGGTGCTCCGTCACTAGGCTTCTCAGCAAGTCTCCCATACTTTTGTTCACCACTTATATATGTCCATCCATCTGAGGATGATAAGATGAACTAAACAACAAGTTAGTTCCCAGATTCTTCCATAAGGTTCTCCAAAAATTCCCTACGAATTTTGTATCTCTGTCCGAAACTATACTCCTCAGCAACCCATGAAGTCGAATGACCTCTTTGAAAAAAAGGTTCGCGATGTGAGTTGCATCACTGGTCTTCTGACATGGAATGAAGTGTTCCATCTTGGAAAATCTATCCACCACCACAAAGATTGAATCAACACCTCTTTGTGTTCTTGGCAACCCTAATACAAAATCCATGCTAATCGCATCCCACGGCCTTTCTGGTATGGGCAATGGTTGATAGAACCTCGCATTATGCTTCCTTCCCTTTGAATGCTGGAAAATTTTGCATTTGTCCACAAATTGCTTGACATATGCTCGCATTCCTGGCCAAAAATATGACTCATTCAATTTTGTGAATGTCTTGTTGTGACCAAAATGCCCTGCCAATCCTCCACTGTGTTTCTCCTTCAACAGATTCTCCCTCATGGAGCATTTTGGAATACATAGTTGATTACCTCTAAATAGTAATCCCTCTTGGATCATGTATTTTGTCCAAGGGCTTATAACTTTGAGAACTGGATTCTTAGCTGCTTCATACGTGTCCCCAAAATCTGGATCATCTGCGTACATGTCCCTGAGATCATCAAAACCCAGCATTTTGACTCTAAACTCCTGCAACAGTAAACACTTCCTGCTCAAAGCATCAACAACTTTGTTAGCAGTACCAGAAATATGTTTAATCACAAATGTGAAATTCTGCATATACTCTACCCATTTGGCATGTTTCTGATTCAACTTCTCATGTTGAGTCACAAACTGTAGTGCATGATTGTCACTGTACAAGACAAATTCTTTCGGGATCAAGTAATGCCTCCATTTCTTCAATGCCTGTATGATAGCATAGAACTCCTTATCATAAGTGGAATACTTCAATTTCACTTCATTCAGCTTCTCGGTGAAATACGCGATTGGCCTATCTTCTTGACTCAAGACTAACCCGATTGCAAATCCGCTTGCATCGCATTTCACCTGAAATGTTCTTTGGAAATCCGGCAACACCAAAATTGGTTGTTCCGTAATCTTCCTCTTCAACAGATCGAAACTTTTCTCAGCCTCTTCAGTCCAGTGAAAAGATTTATGCCGCTTCTTCACTGTATCCATCATTGTTGCGCTAATTCCACTGAAATTCCTAATGAACTTCTGGTAGAAACTAGCTAACCCATGAAAACTTCTCACCTCAAAAATATTCTTCGGTGATGGCCAATTCTTAATTACCTCCACCTTATCTGGATCCATCCTCAACTCATTTGCAGAAATAATAAACTCCAAGTAAATGAGTTATGTCTTCATGAATGAGGACTTCTTCATATTTATCAACAACTTCTCTTGCTGTAGTTTCTGCATCACTGTAGCCAAATGCTTCAGATGCTCTGCCACTGATTTACTGTAAGCCAGTATGTCATCCAAATATACAATGACAAATTTCCCGATGAACTCCCTCAGGACTTTGTTCATCAACCTCATGAAGGTACTCGACGCATTTGCTAAGACAAATGACATAACAAGCCATTCATACAACCCTTCGTTTGTTTTGAATGTTGTCTTCCATTCATCACCTTCTCTGATGCGAATCTGATGATATCCACTTTTCAAGTCAATCTTTGAAAAATATTTTTCTCCACTCAAGCAATCCATCAGATCTTCCATCCTCGGCAATGGAAATCTGTACATGATGGTTATCTTGTTAATTTCCCTTGAGTCAGTACACATCCTCTAGCCTCTATCTTTCTTCGGACTAAGTACTGTTGGAACAACACACAGACTCAAGCTTTCCCTGACTAAACCTTTGTCCAAAAAATCCTGGACTTGCCTCTTAACTTCTTCATTTTCTTGCGGCGTCAATCTGTACACGGCTTTGTTTGGCAAACTGGATCCTAGTATGAGGTCAATATGGTGACTCACACTCCTGATCGGTGGCAACGAAGGAGGTAATTCGTCCACTATTATATCAACGAACTCTCCCAGTAGTCCCTGAATCTCCTCTGGAAAATCATCCACTCTTTTGTTAGTTAGAACAATCCTCAGCTTTCTAACCACAATGAATTGTGGATCCTCCTTCTTCTTAAACTCTGTAAGAAGTTCCTTCCCACTCATGAGAAGTAATGTGTTTCTTACTTCCGGCTTCACCTCCTTATCCTTAATTGGAAGCAACATGTGTATCCTCCCATTCTTCTCCAGGGTGTATGTGTTCATTCTCCCATCATGAATCACATTCTTGTCATATTGCCATGGAATACCCAGCAATAGATGACAAACATCCATAGGAATGACATCACATAAGATCTTATCATTATATCCTCCTATCTTGAATTCAACTAAACATTGTTTAGTGACAGTTACCTGGTGTCCTTTTTGTAGCCACGAAACTCTGTACGGGCTTGGATGATCAGTCGTCTCCAGCTCCAGCTTCTCTACCATCTCTGTAGATACGAGATTATCCGTGCTACCACTATCTACGATGACCTTGCATACCCTGTCCTTGGTCTTGCAAGCATTCATGAAAAGTCTGGTCCTTTGGACTGAACTTTCCACCTCCTTCTCGGGTGTCAAAAGGACTTTTCGCATCATCAACGATCTTTCGCCTTCAGTGTCTTCTGCCTCAACATCCCGCCTCTGTGCCTTGGTGATGTGAGATTATCCAATATCCTTCTTTTTCTCTAGACACTCGTAAGACTTGTGTCCATTCTTTCCACATGTGAAGCATGTGATTACTCCACCTCTTCCTCTTCCTCTGCCTCTAGTACGATGAAAAGTATTGTTGTCAGCATAATCTCCTCTCTGCTCATTATGTTTCCCCCACTGTTCATCATCTTGCTGCCCTCGCTATGAAATTCCACCTCTCTTTGTCCAAGTCTGAGGTTTCTTCCATTCCTCCTTGGGCTTCTGATATTTGTCCTGGGCAACCGACTTGCCTCTGGGATGACTTCTGCCTCGGCCCCTCTGACTCTTCTTTTGGCTCAGCTTCTCTTCCGCTTTCAGAGCCATTTGATAAGCATCTTCCACTTTTCGGATGGTAACCATGCTCATCTCATCTTGGATATCATATCTCAGGCCATTCATGTACTTGGCAACTTTTTCATCATCGCTCTCCCGATGACCTGCTCTAATGTCCAGTTTATAGAATTCCTCAGTGTATTCTTTCACTGTCATCAGCTTCTGTCTCAGGTTCTGCATCCTCCTGAACAAAGTAATTTGATAGTCCCTCGGGATGAATTTTGCCTTCAACTTCACGATCATCCTGTCCCAGCTCTTGATCTTTTGCTTGCCCTTGCAGTGTATGTCAGCTTGTAGTTCATCCCACCATAATGTTGCATGTCCTTTCAATCTTGTGACAGCATGATTGACCTTCTTGTCTTCCTCGACATCTTCATAGTCAAAGTATGTGTCTAGAGCTCTAATCCAGTCTAGAAGCTCCTCTGCATCCAGATTTCCTTCGTAAACTGGAATGTCCATCTTTGCTCTTGCACCCATCCTTGCAATAGCTCTAATCAAATGCTCATTTGATGCATCCTCGACTACAACTTCTTCTTCTCGTTCAGCCTCGACTTCACTCTCGGAATCACTCAAATCCCCAGCACTAACTATGCGTCTTTGCACTATCTCCATGTCTTTGAATCTAGCTCGGAGATCACACATCTGTCTCTCCATCGCTGAATCTGTCACCTGCCTTCCTCTTCTTCTCGATATTTCCCTATCCTCTGGATCAGGTGATTGCCTATCTCTCCTCGGCGGCATGGTGATTTATTTCCTTCTCTGCTACAGAAATCAAAGAATATTTTTGTGCTCTGATACCAAACTGACGCAGCCGCACCCGCAGGCACGTTTTCTCATAGGATCTTCTCTTCTCTACTGGCTCGAAGAACTCTAGCCGGTTCTTCTAATTCCCTATCAGGAAATCTGCACCCACAGAAAACTCTCACGCGGTCCTCTCTTCTACTCGAGAGATCGGACTTCGCGACTTCGCGAGGTCTGTGGTCAAGAATCGAACTCTCGAATCCCCAAAACCCGACAACCAGTCAACGCTGACTTTTTCCTATCGGGGTTTTCCTCTATCATGATTTTGCTACTCGCGATATCGAACAGCTTGTATCCCCGACTCCCGATGCCCGATACGCTGAAACTCCGATGCATGCGCAGGTTGACTATTCAACGGTCCTTCACTTCATCAACACTTCGAGGTTCACAATATCACGAATCCTGATGTGATTGTTTCGGGACTTCTCGCCATGAAACCCCAATATGGTGTGCCACCTGTCCACGTCACCGACTCCTGTGGCCCCACACTATTCTCATACCTATCGGGATATCGTGTTTCGCAATTTTGCGATTCCTGCTGCTATGTTCACGGGACTCCAACCCACAAAACCCCGATACATGATTTCACGTGCAAATCCGATAGTCCTTGTGACCCGGATCAACGAATCTGCCCCTCCTGAACTTTAAACCTCTCGGAAATACCTGCATTATATTCCCTTCTCCTCCGTGAGATCTAATATCTCACGGGAGTTCGCGAATTCCCCTCGGAGAACTTCGATCGTCTGTTCCTCCTGATAAAATCTACGAAATGAGTAAGTGTTCCTCTGCGAAACTCATCCACCTGCGTGCAAACTTGCGACACTTCTTTCCAATCTTCAAGGCACAACTTCTCTGCGTTGTCCTTCAAAAAATCCGAAGCCCTTTCCCTCTTGAGCTTTTATAAAAGGCCCTTGCACGCACTCCTTGCGACAGCCTTCAAACACGTCTAAGTGTTTGAATCCTCTCGACTCTGCGCACACCTGCGGCAGCAGTCCTTCAATGCTTTACTCATGTTCACAACCCTGAACTTCACTCAGCCTGCACACTCCTTGTACGGCTCCTATGCCCAACTGCACTACTAGGTGAATGAGAACAAAAGTTAAACTACCTGAGCCATTTGTCAATGCACTCCTTGCAGACACTTCGACTGCACTTCTTGCAGGAACTCCTTGCTCAAACAGAGAAACAATTGAAACTCATTCCTTCTTCCTCTCAGACTTCAAACTCAACCATGAAATCGTATACACAACATATAAAAGCAAATGTATAATTGGAAGCAAACATTCATGAGCATATCATTCAACATACATGCATAGAGAACAAACACAAAACCATGAATTTGAATCAATCTCTTCTATTAATTCAAGTATTTGTACATGGGTGTTCTTACACAGCTCTCTGCTTTCTCTTTCTCTCTTCAACAATGCTGCTTCAATCTAATGATACAATACACAATGAGGGTGTCTATATCCCGTTTCCCTCTTGCGCTCTAAAACTGTCTAGTCTAGAATTAAATTCTATCTACCTTACATTAACTACCTTAAATGCCTTCTACCTACTAAGGACGAGAGCTATCCGCTCAAGGTTCATTTACATTATACAAGTGCACTTCATTAAATCTCCACATTAATGTTCGCACAACAACTTCCAAGCTGATTTTCAAAATTTGTGTTGGCGCTTGTCCAGCTATCTCCTGCCTTCTGCGCTGGTTCGCTTGATGTGGGAGATGATTCTGCATCATTTATCTTCACTTCTTCGAGACTTCGATGATTCCGCTCCTTGAACACTTCCAAACCTCTGAATACATAGAGTGCCGAAGGACTCTAAGGATATCCTCCATGCAACTTTCCCAGATCTCACGGTCTAGAAAGATCTTGATTCCTCTGAATGGATCTTTCTCGTTGGTTGGTAAATTTTCAATGGGATCCTCCCTACTGAAGAATATCCATCCACTACCTCTTTTGAGCTTGTTCCTCCTTGAACCTTAAACTTCTCATAATGTTTCTTCTTACACAGTCCTTGCACCTCTCAAAATGACTTCTTTGACACTTAGCCAAAAGTTGACCCTGTGCACACCTTACAACAGGTTTCTTTCAACTTAATCCGTTTATGGGAAATTGTGCACTCCTTGCAATAGTTATTACACGACTCAATTTTTCTTCTCGAACAATATGACATTGAGTGTGTTTCTACCTACACACACCTTGCGTGGTCCTCTACACTCTTTTTCAAACAAAGCTTCACGTTATCTCTCTTGAGATTCTGCATCAAACTAGACTCTGTCAACGCACACTTTGCGTACACTATGCACTCCTTGCAAATAAAGCTTCACATTATCTCTCCTGATATTCTTATTCAAAATAGACTCTTTCAACGGACACCTTGCGGACACTATGCACTCCTTGCATGAGCTCGTATAAGAGAAACAATTGAAACTTATCTAATCCTCATAGATTCATGCATTCAACCATGTAATCCATTCATAACATAAGAACAAGCAATAATAGAGAACACAATTAAACAAAAATCCTACCATTCATTCAGATAGTCACAGTAACAACAATCCCAAACATTTTGGATCAACGCTTCTCTGTTAGATTCCTTCAAATGGTATGTACATGGGCTCATACAACTAGAATAATCTTCAACAACCTTGACAATAAAAACTTCAATAACTTTCAGCAGCCTCATTTGGGCATACAATACATATATTTATACAAGAAGGGCTCATAGATCTTTTTCCCTCTAACTTCCTTAGTGCTATATTATCAAAATAAAAGTTTGTTTTTTTTTTATATACTACGGGAATCGGTAACAACGGCAGTATCGTACTCGCGTGACACGGGGTCGAATCCTGCCGGCTGCCTTATAAACCCTAGGGAGAAACGCACAGCCCGCAAGCACGCCCTCCGAGTAAATCGGGGTGAGAATCGACCTTGAGACCTCATTTTACATAGTTCCTTCCATTTACACGGCACTTGCCAATCGGTCTACACCCCTGCGGGCATCAAAATAAAAGATTTAAACCACTAAGTCTAATTACAATAAAGGATGAGTAYAGAAAGATAAGAGAGAATGCTTCAGATCTATACTATTATTAATTACATTAAATAAAATACAATCTCCATCGATCTCAYGTGATGGTTCAACCTCTTATCATTTAAGAACTTTAATTACAATCCTTTCGAGATATTTATATGATACCCCATCCTTAAATTCAAAATCACTTTAAAATGAACATTAGGACGTTGAGTTTTCATCCACTTGCAAACTAATGAAAATTCTCCTGCATTAGCATGTTACCTCAAGCGATACTGTGTGAACTTGTGTGTAGAGTAGAAAATGCGCAGTGAAATTTTAGAAGTAACATGGCCCAATAGTATGTTGGGGTTGTTACAGTTTGGTTGATTTAGAGCTACAAAGAAGTTGAGGTGGTATGGCATGGCCCAGCCTAGGGTGGTATGGGATGTTACATCATGTTAGTGTGTTTTATCTCATTTTATTAACCTTTCTCAAAGGACTATATAGCTATTCACATCAATTTATAACTATAGTTTTTCACCCAGACTTCAGATTGTTAGCAAACTGTAATTTTCAGCAAGTTTCCTATAGAAGTGATTGTAACCCCATTAAAGTGATTAAGAGCATTGTTTTAGGGATATAAATCTCATCCACAATTTATTTCATATTAATATGGTTTTGTCAATAACTTAGAAGGTGTTAATAATATTTTTAGGTCTCTTCTCATCATCTTGTAGAAGTTTCCTGTAGAACTATTATAGTTCCTATAAAAACTTCTAGTAGGACATTTTTAGTTGAAGTTTCTTTCATTTCTTCCATATATTTTTATGAGGTTAACATATGTTAATAATATAACAACAAGGAATGGTATTGTATCAAGGGTTATATGCAGTAGATTCAGTTCTTTCATGCAATAGGTTCATTTCCTTTTATGCAACATATTAATTTATTTTCTTGTAATCAAGTGTATTTTCTCCTTACATCTCAATGTGTTTCTTTTCATGCAATTAAACTAGTTTTTCCTTCCTGCATATAGATTAAATTATTTTCAATTTGTTGTGATTTCATTCATGCAAGTAGATTAGGTTTTATTCATGCAATTAGTTTAGATTTCCTACATAAATTTTAGCAGATTTCATGCATGTGATTAGCCCCCTTGACCAATTTCAGACCTAGGTTGTTGTAAGTGCACTTTGCATATACTTTTCATAACACCTATAAAATTTGTATGAGCCCCAGGTTGAAAATTAAAGTAGCAAGCTAAGGGATAAGTAACATTATTTTTTCTATTTTGATGGCCACCACCCCTCTCTTGTTCCCTCCCTCTATATCCCCATTTCTCCCCCCCCTCTCTTTTTTCCTTTCTCTATATCTTGATTTCTCCCCCCCCCTCTCTCCTCACTCACACACTCTCTCTCTTCCCCTCTCTCTTCCCGCTCTAACACTTTCTCCCCCTC
>ML792451.1:171233-198229 GCA_009831015.1 Picea engelmannii | reverse complement strand
AAATCTTCTTCAATAAGCTGGTCATGAATTATCAAATCAAAATCTGAAGGCCATTCTTGGAGATGAAAGTCAAAAGGGATTTTTTTGACTAGATTTGGTCATTTTCAAGGGCAAATTGATAGGGATCAAATGACACATCACCCAATTCGAATTTATCTTTGGAGGACCAAATCAAACAGCCTTGGGAGGCTAAAACTTCACTTCATCAGCAATCTTCTATTTTTAGAAATCATTAAATAGGACCTTTCCTATTTTGTTTGATTTTCTATTCTAGATCCATTTTTATAGGATCTCATCCTACACTTGTTATATCTGTTTTGGTTTGATTGTTTTTAGTAAATCTGATCCATCTTTCAAGGATCTAGATTTCATCTTGTAAGGCTATAAATCCAAGGACATTTGGAGGACTAAGGGGTTCAATTTTGGATACTCTTTGGCTATTGTACTAAGACACTTATGTTTCAATAAAAAATCAGTCTTCTTTTGTTGTTAATGACAGCTTTCTTCATCTATTCCATGTTCTGTACTTTATTTCATTTTAGCTCAGCTATTAAGAACTGTCATCTTCTTATTTAGCTCATAAACTTGAACTAAAGGAATTATTGTTGGCTTGTATGATCCTACACACTGCTATACTTGATTATCTAGATCTGTTTTCTCCATACCTTTTGATATTACTCTGTCTATTCATTGATTCCTAAAAGCACTTTTTCATTCGATTGCATTGTGAGTTGTCTTCTCATTAGTTACTCTCTATTATCCCATTTATCCACACTTTCATTGTTCATGAATTATAAAGTTACCAAGAATCCTTAGCCTACAACCCTAAGGAGTTTCTTGGAGTGATAACACTTGGTACATGGTTGGATGCACTTGTTTATGGTACAGGTTGATTACAGGTTGTTTGGCACAAGTTGGTGCATGATTGATGCACTTGTTTATGTTGACAGATTGATATATTCTGAGGATTTTTGTCTCATCTCAGTTGGTGCTGAGAATGTAAGTTGAGTCTTGCATATAGAGCGAGTTCTCTTGTAGAGTTTTACTCTATTTAGTTGTTGCTGAAAAACCCCTGGATTGAAGTCCATAATAAAAAGAAAAGTTGTACATACATCTTTTGTTCTTTGTGTTCCTTATGGAGATGATTTGTTGATGATATGTTGCTAATATATGTTTATGATATGTATTCACATCTAGCTGATTATAAATGACATCAATGAGTAATGAGCAAATGTTTAATGTTAACTAAGGATTTTTTGTTTAAGAGGGAAGTTTTGGGAAAAATATCCCCACACTCATTCACCCCCCCCCTCTAAGTGTGGTAGGTGTGTCCAATAATCTACTCTCTTTTTTTATTGTTACTTTCATCAATGAAGTTAGGGTAAATGGATTTGGGACTTGACGTAATCGATCTTTGTGACCAATTTCTTTGCTAACCCAAGTGAATTTCCATAGAGGATGAAAAAAAAAATATTGGGTAGGATATCCTATCAATATTTTGATCAATGAATACCTTCAGCAACATAGGAACTTGATGATGGATAAATTTTCAGAAATCCTTCAACAAATTCCAACAATAAAAAAAGGCACCTTCAACATGGAATGGATTTGTAGGTATGAAATCTGATGCAGGAGCATCACTCCATCTCAGCACGCACCAGATAATCAACATACGTGGTGCACATTCAAGGAAGGAGATGTGTCACCCTCTAGTTTTTTCCTCGAGGATCCAAGGCGTGATCCAGGAATTAATTGGAGACAAGCCGAAAGAGAAGAATCGTGCCTTCGCACGAAAAAGAGATGAGTTCTCCATTAATAGGCTGATGGAAAAATGGATCTACATCTGATTTGGAGTCGATATCCATTATTTTAATTTGGCCTTTCGATAAACACTAAGGACAGTGATTTGAGACCATTTGTTAGCTTGTGGGGGAAGCTCACAGAGCCCCTCTTATATAAATCATTGTATTGTAAGGAAATAAGAGATTAGGAAATGATGCAGTGAGATGTTGAGGTTAGGTGGCAGACTTTTAGACAGTTTTAGTGAGACAGTAGAATTTTTTGGGTTGGATTTGAGCTGGACAAGTCGGGTTGTAAGAAGGGACACAAAGAGATGAGACTCAGTTGTAGCTCAAACTCCACCATTGTAATTTGGCATTCCACAATTAATAGAAAATGACAGTTTTCCTTTTTTACATTTTTGTTCAATGGATGTTGTTTTGTGAATGTATTTTACATGTTTGTGAATTGTAGATGGATGTTAGAAATCATCTGCAGGGATAGAGATATCGCTTTCTATCCACGAGTGTGTTAATTTAAGTTTGGTTCTCTAAGCTAAGTGTGAGTGCGCGACAGATCTGGAAAACTCTATAAGATGACACAAGGAGTGTGGGTTTGAACTGAGTGGAGTTAGAAGAGAAGTTGTCAGGCAGGAAGGCCATATTTACTTACAGACTCCGGGAGAAATTTCAAGGTGGTTAAGTCCCATGAAGATAAAGACTGTGTGGAGAGAGGAACAATGAAGAGTTACTGAACACTCTGGAATACTCTGCCAGGAGGGCATTGAGCTTGCATGAGCATACCCAGGAACTACACAGCTGAAGGTGTAGAAGAATCCTAGAATTGTTGAACATTCTAGTGAAGGAAGGTTTTGTAGGAAGTGCATCGACAAAGGAAAGGATATGCCTTAAACTTTCCACAAGGTCGGGGGAGAGGTCATCGAAGAACTAATCCAGTGCAAGGAGTGCACCTAAGGTATCGAAAGTTCACCTTATAAGCTCAAGAGGAAGGGTGAGAGATTGTCGGGAGGGAAAAGAGAAGCTCACATAAGAACTTGGAACCTTGGAGGTTTTCAAGCCGAGCAAAATGCAGAAGGAGAGTTGCACAAATTTCTACAAGGATTTCAGAAATCCTTCGAGAATACTCTAAGTCTCGAAATGGAATTTGTGCTAAGCACAAAAAGGAGTCGAGGACTTGAAAAAGTCCCGAAGATGTAGAAAATACCCATCGTCAAGGAGGAGACAGGTGGTAGAAGATCAAGGAAGTTTGAGAGAAATAACTTCATAAAGTTTGTTGAGAGAAGACAAGGATCTTCACGAGGTCGCGAAGAGAGATATTAATCCAGGCCGTTAGATTTGGAAGGACACGTGGAAAAGGATCAGTTCATTGTTGGTTCATAAGTCAGAAAAGTAGAGTTGAGAGGAGTAAGGATTCTTGAAATCTGAGCTCATGATTCGATCACAACCGTTGATCACAGGAGGAAAGAGGATCGTAGTTATGGTCTCAAAGTATTCACTAATTCGGAAGGAGGAGGAATTTTCTCATGAAAGTCTCGAAGTGTGGTGTTGTGAAAGGAGTTGGCCCATGGTCGTAACCCGTGGTTACATCAAAAGAGGAGCTTAGCAGTGAGAGATAAGTAAATCGATGCAAGGGTTGAAAAGAGATAAGGAAACGGTCTATAGGTACCATATCGTGGGTGCCGAGGAAGTCAAAAGGGCCTGTGTCAAGTTGAAATCGGTTCCATCAGGACCCTGACAAGTCATTCAACTCGATGACTTGAACAATCCTAGATTGGGAGGTTGATCCAACCCCAAAGGATAGAAAGGAGAGGGGGGAGGTTGGTGTCAGTGTTGTATCAGAGATTGATTTCTCTCAGAAAGAGAGAAGGAGACGAAGGAGAGGTTGAATAATTTTTTCTATAAGCCAGGGAAATAGAGTGAGATGCTCTATTGGAAATATTTCAAGGCATGCAGAAGATGGTAAGAAACCAAGTGGGATGAAGGAAAAATGAGATGGCCATTGATGGTCATAAGCATGGTCGAGAAGAATTCCAGTCGCAAAAGAGAAAGGCAGAGGTGGACAAGGAGCTTAGTGAAATTTGAGCGTCGATGGAGAAGCTAGCATTCAAAATGCACCAGGATTCAAAGGTACACTAGAGATATGAATGTCCTTTGAAGAGGACAACCAGATGGCCTGTTCAAAAGTTGTTGTCTAGAAGGAAACAACAAATGTTAAAGAGGTGGCCAAGGCATGTTGAAAACCTCAGTCATAAGGGAAAGAGATCTGGCAAGAGGCTCATAGATTTCCAAGTGGGCAATGAGCAGGGATCTGTGGATCTCATAAAATTCCAGGTGGGTAGAAAAGATATCCCATGTTTCCAAGTGGGAAAGGGGAAAAATATGAGCTCAACAGAGAGTTCAATGGCAGAAGAGGAGGTAGGAGAGAAATCTCACTCAGGTGGAAATTTGCGTAGAGTTGTGATCCATGTGAATGAAGATGGTGAAAAGTTAGAAAATTTCATGACAATAGAAGGGGAAGACCAGAGAGATGTTCTGATAATTGGAGGAGTCGATATATTCCTACCAAGAGGCCAAGGAGAGGCTAGCACAGATGTTACAAAGGCGACAAGAAGACAACAAGCATAAACTTTCAAGGAGGAGAAGGAACATATATTGATGTCTATCCCAACAGAAGGAGAATATTATTCAGCAGAACCGCTCAAAATTTTCAGCCAGGAAGTTGAACAAGAGGTGTCTGCAGTATTGGATCCTGCAACAGAGGAAGGGGAAGCAGGAAACATAGACCTTTCTGATATGTGTGAAGAATTAGAAGCTCTTGAAAGGAGAGTGTTAGTGAAAAGTGTGGACATCTAACATTCTAAGTTGGAAGTATATGAAGGACTACACCAACATGAGGAGAATCTAGAGGAAGTTGGAATGGGAATAGTTGAAGGACTGGCAAGAGATAATCTATCAGGAGAAGAGGTATCTAAGTAGGAGTTCATTGATGGGGAGCCTGCAGGAGTGGAGATTACGGAAGAGTGGAAATTTAATGCCACCAAGGAAGAAGATTTCTTGGTAAATCAGTGTGATTCACCCATCGACAAGAAACAAGTGTAGTGAGCTATTCTGTAATAGAAGAGCCAGCTAGGGGAGCAGCTAGAAAAAGTGATCGAGGAGATAAGGGAGATGATGTTGGAGTCGGCAGAGGAATCGGTCAGCACAAGGAAGATGAACGAAATGAAACCTGCACGAGTAGCGAGGATGATGCTGCAATAGCAATGGCAAAGTAGAGGAGTCGAGAGACAACTCCAAGAGAAAGTTTGGGATCCAGGTGAATTTCAGCCACGTTGGAAAGCCCATGAGCAAGAGCTCATGATTTTTTCCACTGTGGAGTATGATGCAGGAGCATTGCTCCATCTCAACACACATCAACTAATCAACACGCATGGTGTGAATTCAAGGAAGGAGAGGCGTCGACCTCTCATTTTTCCTTGAGGATCCAAGGCGTGATCCAGGCATTAATTGGAGACAAGATGGAAGAGCATAATCATTCCTTCACATGAACAAGAGATGAGGTCGCCATTAATAGGCTGATGAAAAAATGGATCTGCATCCGATTTGGAGCAGATAGCCATTATTGTAATTTGGCCTTTCGATAAACACTAAGGCCGGTGATTTGACACCATTTGTTATCTTCTGGGGGAATATCATAGAGCCCCTCTTGTATAAATGTTTGTATTGTAAGAAAAGTAGAGGTTAGGCAATGAGGCAGTGAGAGGTTGAGTTTAGGTGGCAGACTGTTAGACATTTTAAGTGAGACGGTAGAAGGTTTTGGGTCATCTTTGAGCTAGACAAGCCATGTTGTAAGAAGGGACACAGAGATCCAAGACTCAATTGTAGCTCAGAATCCACCATTGTAATTTGGCATTCCACCATTAACAGAAAATGATAGTTTTTCCTATTTTACATTTATGTTCAATGGATGTTGTGTTGTGGATGTCTTTTACATGTTTGTGAATTGTAGATGGATGTTAGAAATCATCTGCAGGGATAGAGATATAGTTTTATATCCGTGACTATGTTAAGTTAAGTCTGGTTCTCTAGGATAAGTGCAAGGACTGTGCGACAGAGCTGGAAAAATCTGTAAGACGATGCAAGGAGTGTGGGTCTGAAGTCAGTGGAGTCAGAAGAGAAGTTTCCAGATAGGCATGCCATATTTACTTACAGACTCAGGGAGAAATTTCAAGGCGGTTAAGTCCCTTGAAAATAAAGACGGTGTGGAGAGAGGCACAATGCAGAGTTACTGAACAGTCTGGAATACTCTGCCAGAAGGGCATCGATATTGCGTGAGCATATCCAGGAACTACACAGATGAAGGTGTAGAAGAATACCATAATTGTTGAACATTATGGTGAAGGAATGTTTTGCAAGAAGTGCATTGACAAAGGAAAGGATATTCCTTAAAATTTCCACAAGGCTTGGGGAGAAACCATCGAAGAACTGAGCCAATGCAAGGAGTGCACCTAAGGTATAGAGATTTCACCTTATAATCTCAAAAGTAAGGGTGAGAGACTGCCAGGAGGGAAAAGAGAAGCTCGCAAAATAACTTGGAACCTTGGAGGTTTTCAAGCCGAGCAAAATGTAGCAGGAGAGTTGCACAGATTTATGAAAGGAGTGTATAAAGCCTTTGAGAACAGTCTAAGTCTCGAAAGGGAATTTTTGATAAGCGTGCAAAGTAGTCAAGGACTTGTGGAAGTCCCAAAGACCGAGAAACTACCCATCGTCAAGGAGGAAATAGGTGGAAAAAGATCAAGGAAGTTTGGGAGAAATAACTTCATAAATTTTGTTGAGAGCATACAAGGATATTCGCGAGGTCGTGAAGAGCAATATTAATCCAGATCGTTATATATGGAAGGAAGTTAGATATGGAAGGATGCATGGCAAAGGATCAATGCATCGGAAAGGGTCCGCAGGTACCATATCATGGGTGCCAAGGAAGTGGAAAGGGCATGTGTCAAGATGAAATTGGTTCCATCAGGAGCCTGACGAGTCATTTGACTCGACAACTTAAATGATCCTAGATCGGGAGGTTGATCTAGCCCCGAAGGAGAGAAAGGAGAGGGGGGAGGTTGGCATCAAAATCCTTCAAGATACACATTATATTTTACATTGGATTGTTTGAAGGAGACATAGACACAAGTTCTTTAGATCTATTGTTAAATCCACTAGAGAATTGTTACTCTATTCAATATTTTTCTAGTTGTAGTGGAAGATCACCTTTTTTCTCCTTAAGTTCCTTTCCCTTGTCAAATATTGGTGGGGAAGCTACTATGTGCAACATGCTAAAGATGAATCCAAAATATTTTGGACAAAAACCACTTTAGTGTATTTTGATGATTCCCTCAAGAAGAAATTATACCTTTTTGAAAACTATGATGACTAATACATGAGAGGGGAAACTTTGTACCAAGATAAAGACCAAGTAATGCTAGAGTACACCAATATATTTCATACCTTTCATTCAACTATGCGTATCAAGGACTCCAAGTGGAACTTGGTTCTAAAATATCATGGTGGCCTAAAAATATATAATCAAACATAAATTTGTTTTTTTCACATCTCTTCACCAGGAATCACTCATTTTTATGTTGTAAAAATTAAGAAAACAATTTAGCAGATGTGTAAGAGTGAGTTTTTGTTTTCAAAGCCACTACAAGAAAAAAATGATAAAGGTGGCCCTAACTATAAAAAAATAAGATAGAGTAAGTTTAACAAACCTCAGGAAAACCAATCCAAGATGCATGTAGAGAAGAGTAATGAGAAGTCATATAAGGACATTGTAAAGTGGTGTGAGATCCAAAAATTCCCCTTGTTCAACACTAATGAATTTTGTTTCAAACAATGATTATTGGTGAAGCTGAGATAATCATAATTTTATTCTAGATCAAACTCTAATTTTGATTTAGATAAGGGAAATGGATCATGGATGTATAATCATCCAACATTACCATCACTACTATAAATATTCAATAAGTGGAACAATTGATCCTAAGGAAGGAAATAACCCCTTCCATTCATAGATATGGGTGAAGGGGACTTCAATATATTCCATTATTGACAGTGGAATCCAAAAGACCCTAACTTCAATAGAGGTCATCAAGAAGTTAAATCTACCGTGACACCACACCCCTATCCATACATAATTGATTAGTGTTGGAAATATTGTTCTCACTGAGGTGAAATAAAGGGGGAAAAAACATATGTTCAAGATAATGATTAGAATATGAATATTGTTAGAAATATTTTTTTTGTATTTTTTATGCTCAGTTTGGATACCCTATCTTTGAAAGAACTTTTATTCTAAATACCTAGATCAAATGGGAACATAGGTTATATTATTTAGATACATTTCCAAGTGTATATGACACTCCTTATAACTCCTTAGGAGTGAGGAGATATGATTTTTTCTATCAGACAACCCAACTAGAATGTTCAGGTTGGCCCAACCAATATTTACAAGTAGGCCCTAAAAGTGAGCATAGAAACACTATACATATAGGATAGATGTGCACATTTGAAGAGTATCCAAGCAACAATATAAAGTCTGAGGTGTGCAAAAGAGATTTGAGGCTCCCAAGAGAATATGAAGAGTATTCTTAAGGTCTAAAGGTGTGCAAGAGGAGTTTTCTTGGATTTTTAAGGATGATCTATAAATTAATAAGGTCTATGAGGCTGTAAAGTAAGATGTTTTGATG
This sequence comes from Picea engelmannii, assembly GCA_009831015.1. NCBI lineage: Eukaryota > Viridiplantae > Streptophyta > Pinopsida > Pinales > Pinaceae > Picea > Picea engelmannii. The sequence goes on along the minus strand of ML792451.1, from coordinate 189,693 downwards.
TTTTGGTGCTGCAGTCTGAGATTATATTCTAGGAATGATGATGCAAGGTTCATTATGGATTGAAGGATAAATTTGAATATGTTTTGAATCTATGTCTTGGGTATGAAGCAAAGATAGGTGTTCGAGAATTAAAGTTAAGGTTATAATTATGTTATCAAATACATGAATTATGAAGCACATAGGTGAATTCATAAGTACTTTGTGTATGAAGATCTTAGGTTGGTTCCTATACATGTCTTACTGAGTTGGTGCACAGATGAGGAGATTAGTGTCTCCAATGGGTTGGTTCCTACACAATATCTTATTGAGTTCGTGCTCAATTTAGGATATTGGTGTCTTCAATAGGTTGGTTCCTACAAAATTTGTAATACTAAGTTGGTTCCTACAAATATTTATAAACATAAGTTTTTGTGGTTTTCTCCCACAAGGGTTTTCATATTAAAGTATGTGCATTGTGATTTGAGTTTATATGTGCTAATTAATGATTTATGGATGGTTAAATAAAGTAAATAATATATTATATTGATTCACCCCCCTCTCAGTATAAGCATAAGTTAAACAATTGGAATCAAAGAAAGCTCCTTCATAAATAGTGTAAATGCTAGAAGGTAGATCTTGGGAGCACACATGGATAGTCAAGAAGGTTTGTCTACAAACAAGGCTCCATTTTTTTATGGAACAAAATATGAATTTTGGAGTATACGGACGCAAACTTATTTAATGAATCTTGGGTTTGATATTTGAAAATCTGTCATGAATGGGTATACAGTTCCAAAAAATACACCAACAGATAACATTGGAAAGAAGTCTAGCGAACATATTGCAAAATGTATGAATTATATCTTGTCTAATCTATCATAATAAGAATTTGTCAAGGTGATGCATTGGAAACAATTCAAGACATCTATGAAGGTGATGACAAGGTGAAGAAGGAAAAGCTCCAAACTCGTAGAAGATAGTTAGAGAGTTTGAAAATGAAAGATGAATAAAATTTTGCATCCTATTTCCTTCGAGTGGATGAAATTGTGAACACCATCAAAGGACTTGGTGATAATTTTGAAGAACCAATTATTGTGAAAAAGGTTCTAAGGTCTCTCCACTTAAGATTTGATTCCAAGGTCTTTGCCATTGAATAAATAAAGGATCTAGAGAAACTAACGATGAATGAGTTGCATGGGATTCTTAATGGATATGAGAAGAGGATAGAAAAATAAAATCCAAGACAAAAGGAAAAAAAAATTAAAGCGTCAAAGAAGACAAAATGAAACACATTCTATGATTGTTCCATCCATGGATCAAATACAGAAGAAGTTCAATTTGTCAGAAAGATAAAAAGAGGATCTAGAAAATAAAAAGGTAAGCTACCCTTCGAATGTTTTAATTGTGGTAGAGTAACAATTAAAATATGCCAAAAGGGAAGACGATTATGATGAGGACAATAATGATAAAGAAGAACATAACAATAAAATCAAACCTTATAGACAAAAAAAAGGAAAATATACTAAGAAGAGTTTCTACTCTAGAGAGGACAATAGCTTGTCTAAAGAAAGTGATGGATATGTTTATGATATTCAAAGAAGAATTCCTCTTCATTTTCATGGATACAAATTTTATTGATAAATAAAATGAAGACAATCAGAAAGACGAATCATATTCAGAAAAAGAATACATTGATGGGGAAGTGAATCTTGAATAAGAACTCATTAGGTCCTTAGAAAAAATAGACAAACTCAAGGGAAAGAATGAAAATAACAAAGAGAAATTGCAAAAATATGAAAAGAAGGATCATTATCTCTATGAAACATAAAAAAAAATTGTCATCCTGGAGACTCAACTAGAAGAGGAAAAAAGGATAGAAGAAGTGGTGAGAATCCAACTAAAATAAAATGAAGAAAATTAAGAGACTCTATAGGCTAAAACAATTTTGTTAATAAAAGGAACTAGAGAAATTAAAAAATAAGTTGAGTAGAAGCTTGAAGTTTGGAAAGATCACTGAAACTTTAAATGATATCTTCAGTTGTGAAAGGTTAAAATTCATCAAGACTGGTCTTGGCTATGATGAGAATCATAATACTCCTGTAGAAAATATTAATAGCTATGCTAACATTTTCAAAGGATCCATCAATAATGAAAGAAAAAACATGAAAGGAAATGGTGACCAATCGAAACTAGATTCTTTTCACAAGAACAACAAGAATGAGTTTTGAAGATTTGTTCCACCAAGAAGGCCTTTCACAACCTGGTGTCAAAATATCTTCCTTGGTTATTGTTTTTCTTGCAATAATTTTGGTCATAAAGAAATAGATTGTAGAGATTATGCAAGGACTTGGTGATAATGTTTAAGAACCAATGATTGTGCAAAAGGTGCTAAGGTCTCTCCCCTTAATATTTGATTCCAATGTCTTTTCCATTTAATAAAAGAAGGATCTAGAGAAACTGACGATGAAAGAGTTGCATGGGATTCTCAATGGATATGAGACAAGGACAGAAAAATAAAATCCAAGACAAAAGGAAACAACTTTTAAAGAATCAAAGAAGACAAAATGAAACACTTTCTATGATTGTTCCATCCATGGATCAAAAACAAAAGAAGCACAATTTATTAGAAAGATAAAAAAAGGATCTAGAAAATACAAAGGTAAGCTACCCTTCAAATGTTTTAATTGTGGTAGATTAGGAAATTTTGATGGAAAATGTCCATATGCAAAAAGGGAAGACAATGATGATGAGGACAATGATGATAAATAAGAACATAAAAATAAAATAAAACCTTATAGACAAAAAAGATGAAAATACATTGAGAAGAAGAGTTTCTACTCTAGAGAGGACAATAGATTTTATGAAGAAAGTGATGGATATGTTTATGATATTCAAAGAATAATTCCTCTTCATTTTCCTGGATACAAAGTTTATTGATAAATAAAATGAAGACAATTGGAAAGATGAATTAGATTCAAAAGAAGAATACATTGATGGGGAACTGAATCTTGAATAAGAACTCGTTAGTGCATTAAAAAAAATAAACAAACTCAGGGGAAAGAATGAAAATAAGAAAGATAAATTGTAGAAATATGAAAACAAGGATCATGATCTCTATGAAACATAAAAACAATTTGTCATCCTGGAGACTCAATTAGAAGGGGGGAAAAGGATAGAAGAAGTAGTGAGAAGCCAACTGAAAGAAAATGAAGAAAAATAAGAGAATCTAGAGGCTAAAATCATTTTTTTTAATAAAGGAACTAGATAAAACAACTAATCAATTGAGTATAATCTTGAAGTTTGGAAATATCACTAAAACTTTAAATGATATTTTCATCTTTGAAAGGTTAAAATTCATCAGGACTGGTCTTGGCTATGATGAAAATCATAATACTCCTATAGAAAACCCTAATATCTATGCTAACATCCTCAAAGGATCCATCCACAATGAAAGAAACAACATGAAAGGAAATGATGACCAATTGAAGCTAGATTCTTCTCACAATAACAACATGAATGATTTTAGAAGAGTTGTTCCACCAAGAACACCTTTCACAACTTGGTGTCAAAATCTCTTCCTTCACTATTGTTTTTCTTGCAATAATTTTGGTCATAAAGAAATAGATTGTAGAGATTATGCAACGACTTGGTGAGAATGTTGAAGAACCAATTACTGTGCAAAAGGTGCTAATGTATCTCACCTTAAGATTTGATTCCAAGGTATTTTTCATTGAATAAATGAAGGATACAAAGAAACTGACGATGAATGAGATACATGGAATTATCAATGGATATGAGATAAGTGTTGGATCATGTTGCCATTGATGCCAAAGGTTTAATTAATTGATGTTAAAGGGTTGATGTCAAGAGATTGATTGATGCCAAGGGATTGATTGATTGATGTCAAATGTAATATGTATTGTCCTTGATGAGAATGGATAGATGTGAAGTGGAATCATACTCATATGATGTCATTATTATGATGCATAGATGAAGATGGATCAATGAGTTGTATTGATACATGATGCATAGATAAAGATGGATCAAAGTGGTTTCATTGCTATATGATGCATTGTTGAATTGATATTTATTTTCTTATCATGGTTGATAAGGTGTACAAATGGATGAACTCCAAAGTGGTCCCCTTATGGTGAAAGCCCTCACATGAAGATGCTTTGTAGTTGAGTTATCCTTGAAGTATGTTTGGAGATCCCATACTTATATGTGGAATAATGAATTTAATATTAGTGAATTTTTTAGTGGAACTATCCTATATGGATAGTGATTTTCATGTAATTTCCGGTGGTATGTGGAATGTCACATAAATCCTCATGGTTTGAGAGTTATGGCCTTACGAAGTTGGAGGACCCTCACATGTACGCTTGAAGCCCCAAAAGGTCAAAGACGTCAAAGAGATTGCAAAGAATAAATTACTATTTAAATGGTAAATAAAAGTTAAAGTCGAGGAGGAATATTTAAATGGATAACTTTCTATTTATGGAAAATGGTTAACCCTAAAAAAGAGGAAAATAGGTTAAGTGACCTAGAAACGGGTTAGGTGACCTAGAAGTGGGTTAAGTGACCTAGAAGATGCTTCTAAGGAAGATACTTGGAGATTATTAATAAGAGGCGAGGGTCTCTTGTGTAAGTGTATCTTTTGTGTATCTTGTGTGAATCTATTGTGTGCATTTCTTGAGCATGTATTGAAGATCTAGTCTGAGAGGGAGATTGTTTGAAGGATCTCATGGATGCAACAAAGTTTCGGTAAGTAAGAGATCATGAAGGAAAAAGTCTCGGAACTTCATAAACCCTAGTTTCTGATGTATACGCGGGCTGTAGTGATCCAGGGAACATACATATGTGGGATGAATGAGGACAACGCACATACAGTGGATGAAGTTAGGTAGACATGTGCGTGGGATGGTGTCAGGATCTTGAAGACTAAAGCAGGTTCCATATCTACATTCTATAGGCTCAGATATGCCATAGAAACTCTGGCATGGTTACATTGTTATCTTGATGGATACTCTTGCATATTATGTGGTGAATGCTTGAGCCATTCTTGGTATGGTTGTTGTGATGTGGTTTGTGTTGGCTAATAGAGTGAGCAACACTCTTATGATTCAATGCTGATATGATTTCTATAGTATGCTTATACATGATTGAGTAGCATTCATATTGTATGGTCGAGGAGAATGAGTAAGTTGTTGGAGAGATTGGATGTGTTGTGATTGGTTATGGATCAGATGGGATAGTGAAAGGCAAAATAGAATGTGATTGAAGGTTGCAGAGGATCTGCGTGAGTGATGAGAAGAAAACCCTAATTGCTCAGAAGTTATACGCAGGCTGTAGTATAGACTAGCTTCATACATACATGAGTTGTTCTACTGGTAGGGCATGTACATACACATGTTTCACTACCGATAGGTCGCGTACCTATTTACATATTGATACATGTTGAGGATTGTTTCCTCGTCTCAGTCGGTCCTAAGGATGTAAGATGAATATTGCATTATACAGTTGGTGCTCTTGTAGATTTGTACTATATTCAGTTGTTGTTGATAACCCAAGGATTGTAGTCTGTAATAAAAAGAAAAATTGTACATACATCCTGTGTTCCTTGTGATGATAATTTTTTGATGATATATTGTTGATATATGTTGTTGATATGTATTCACACTTAACTAATTATAAATTACAACAATAAGTAAGAGTAAATGGTGGTTGCTAGCTAATGAGTTTTGCATAGGGGAGTTTTGAAAAGAAAAATATCCCTACATTGTTCACCCCCCCCCTCTCAGTGTAGTTGGTGTGTCCAACAATTGGTATCAGAGAGGGCCTTCACTATACGCCTTAACAAGATTGAAGGAGATCCATAGACACACAAATGGATGATGAAGTTTCAATCCTTGTTGAGGAAAACTATCCTACTTGGAGAATAGAAATGAGAGTGCATTTGAAAGAGACGAGAGTGGGTATTTGGAAGGCAGCCATTGGTGGATCAGTTTCCTTGAAGAACAATTCAAAGTTTGTAGCTCAAAGGGAAGGAAAGAAGAATTATGCATTATCTCTCAAGACCATTCTTAGTGGACTCTCAAGTCCTATAAAAGAGAGCATGGGACAATGCACTTCCGCCAAGGATCTATGGCTAAAGCTAGAGGAGACATATCAAAGAAAGAAGGGAAATATTGAAGACCACTCCATCAAGATCATAAAAGGTAAAGAATCATGTGATGATGTTAGCAAAAAGGAATATCTTGAAGACATTTCAAATGAAGGTAAATAATCTCCACAAACCCATGATTGCAATAATTCAAAATGTGATGATATTGAATTTTTTTGTACAAGTGAAGAAGAAAATCTAGAAACAGTTTGTATAGAATAAATTGATTTTTATCCAAGGGAAGAAGCAGAAGAAGAAACTATTGGAGATTAAAGAGAAAGTTGAAACAGGTCTATATGAATATAACAATGACCACTATTATATAGACTATAACTATCTTTCAGATAACACTAAAAAGTTTCTTAAGAAGAGTCAAAGGAACATCTTGAAGTTAAAGGAAATGTTCAAAGAACTAGAAGAGAATAGTAAGACCCAATTAGAATAAAAGGAAGAAGAGACCACAAGACTAAAGATTGAAAAATAAGATAAGAAGGTAGATGATGAGATTAGCAAAAGTCTTGAAATTATTGTCCATCTCAAGACCCAAATTGAAGAAGCCAAAAGGGTAGAGGAACTATTGAAGAATCAAGTAAATGAAAAGGAAGAGTCATGTCATAAGTTAGAAGTTGAAGTTGTTGATATTAGAAAGAAAGTAGAAAAGTCAAACAAATTCTTGAATATCTCACAAATCTTGAATGAGATCTTGGAAAGTCAAAGATCACCAAATGATAAATTAGGTCTTGGATACAAGGGAGAAGCTACACATACAGAATAAATCACCTCAAAGAAGTATGAGGTAAGTACCACACTCTCAAAGTATGAAGATAATGTTGCAAGTGAACCATATACACAATGGAAGGAAATTTTCAAAAGAGCAAAGCAAGGAAGACATCAAGAAGCCATCGTTACACCGCAAAGAATATGGACACCAAGGCAAAGGTCTAAAATTATTTTTCGTGGTCAATGTTATTCATGTAATGAATATGGTCACTAAGATTTGGAATGCACATCTTATACAAGGAGAGACAATGGAATATTTCATAACACCATAAGGTGTTGGAGATGTGATCAAGTAGGACACATTTTTGTTCACTGTCACAACATGAGATGTTACAGCTATAGTGGATTTGGCCCCAAATCCCAGTATTTTTAGAACACAAGAAGAAGGTCCATGATGAAAAATTCATATAGCATGACTAGAAGAAGGAATGAAGTAAGGAAGGGAGACATATTTGAGAAGATGGAAGCTCAGAGCTCAAGTTCTAAGAAGCAGGGAAATATTCAAAAGTGGGTGAAGAAGATTGAACAATCAGAGAAAAATGGAAGCCTTAAGGGAGGCTCAAGTGTGTCATCTAGTGAAGCATACGTGGGTGAAAGTGGTAACAGTCACGTACATACGCAAGATGAACTTGAATAGGTTGCATACATACGTGAGTTGTCTATGAAGAAGGCCATGTATATGTGGTAAAACCTAGGGAAAAGGGATATGCACATGGATTGCAGCTTGATGTGATGGTATAACTCTGTGATGCAGGGTCTGGCATATTTTTGTTGTAGGTTCTGACATTGTTTGCTGCAGATTTCCATGATTACATATTGAATTATGTAAGGTGATGATATAAAATAAAAGGTTATCTTGGATGCATGACACTAACCCATGAGTATGGATTGAGGCATTTTCTATTGAAGAAAAATCTTGGTTATGAAAGTGAAGTTATGGCACCTTCTTTATGTGATGTATCGTGATGATGCTAGCTAGAAATGCCATTGATCTATTGAAGCACACTACTAGTACATGTATTGTTGGATGCTTAGTATTTGTTGTGGTGAATGGAGGATTGAGGCTGATCTTTTTAGGTACATGGCTGGCACATGTTTTGTTGATTTGGCATACATGCATTGGTGCATAGATGATGTTCTTGCTTGGTACAAGTAGTGATACATGTTGATGTTCATGTTTGGTACACTCATAGATGGTATATGTTTGGATGATAGTGCTTGGATAGAATTACACCATTGGTATTACTTGATATTTTGGTACATGACATGTGAGATGATATAGCTGAGACACTTGATTGATTTTTGGTTCATGGTGGAGACATAACATTGGTATATTCACATGGTTGGCATGTTGATAAAGGCATATGATTGGTATACTATTGGCACATGTTTTGGTACGTGATGTATTTGTTCATTGACATTTCTTTTTCTTCATGATGTTTGGTATGGAATGAGTTTGATGCATGGATAGGTCCAAGTATGGTTATGTGGTAGAATATTGTTCATACTATAGAGAAGATAGGGGGAGACAAACCCATAGGGGGAGTCATTCTTATTCCCATGATTCTAGGAGGAGATTTTATCAGATGCATACTTGGTAAAATAGCCCTATATTTGAAGAAAGAGAACATAGGCATAATTTCAAGTGGAGAAATGGTCACAAGTGGAGTATGAGAAATTCATTTTCATCATTAAATCAGAGGTATATCCTTTGTTCAAAAAGGGGAGATATTATTCAAGCAGGGGGAGCAACCCTAAGGAGAGTTCAAGTAAGGGGAGCAACCCCAAGAGGAGAATGACCCTTTTCCATTGATGTCAAAGGGGGAGAGATAATCACATTGATGTGATTGATGACTATTGATGTAGAGCATGCCTTGTCTACATGTTGACATCAATGATTGGTGTTTACATCAATGTTGGTATTTCCATCAAGGCCAAAGGGGGAGATTGTTGGATCATGTTGTCATTGATGCGAAAGGTTTAATTAATTGATGTCAAAGGATTGATGTCAAGGGATTGATTGATGTCAAAGGATTGATTGATTGTTGATTGATGTCAAATGTAATATGTATTGTCCTTGATGAGAATGGATAGATGTGAAGTGGAATCATACTCATATGATGTCATTAATATGATGCATAGATGAAAATGGATCAATGAGTTGTCATTGATACATGATGCATAGATAAAGATGGATCGATGTGGTTTCATTGCTATATGATGAATTGTTGAATTGATCTTTATTGTCTTATCATGGTTGATAAAGTGTACAAATGGATGAACTCCAAAGTGGTCCCCTTATGGTGAAATACCTCATGGGAAGACGCTTTGCAGTTGAGTTATCCTTGAAGTATGGTTGGAGAACCCATGCTTATATGTGGAATAATGAGTTGAAGATCAGTGAATTTTTTAGTGGAACTATCCTAGATGGATAGTGATTTTCATGCCATTTCCAATGGTATGTGTAATGTCACATAAATCCTCATGGTTTGAGAGTTATGGCCTTACGAAGTTGGAGGACCGTCATATGTAGGATTGAAGCCCCAAAAGGTCAAAGAAGGAAAAGAGATTGCAAAGAAGAAATCACTATTTAAATGGTAAAGAAAAGTGATAAAGTCAAGGAGGAATAGTTAAATGGAGAACTTTCTATTTATGGAAAATGGTTAACCCTAAAAATGAGGAAAATAGGTTAAGTGACCTAGAAATGGGTTAAGTGATCTAGAAATAGGTTAAGTGACCTAGAAATGGGTTAAGTGACCTAGAAGTGGGTTAAGTGACCTAGAAGATGCTTCTAATGAAGCTACTTGCAGAGTATAAATAAGAGGAAAGGGTCTCTTATGTAAGTGTATCTTTTGTGTATCTTGTGTGAATCTCTTGTGTGCATCTCTTGAGCATGTATTGAAGATATATTCTGAGAGGGAGATTGTCTAGAGGATCTCATGGATGCAACAAAGTTTTGGTAAGTCAGATATCATGACGACAAAAGTCTTGGAACTTCATAAACCCTACTTTCTGAGGTATATGTGGGTTGTAGTGAGCCAAAGCACGTATATACACAGGATGAATGAGGACAGGGTGCGTACAGTGGATGAAGTGAGGTATACATGTGTGTGTGCTGGTTCTAGGCTCTTGAAGACTGAAGAAGGTTCCAGATATGCATTCTATGGGTTCATATCTGTCATAGAAACTCTGGTATGATTACATTGTTATCTTTATGGATACTCTTGCTTATTGTGTGGTGAATTATTGAGGCATTCTTGGTATGGTTGTTGTGATGTGGTTTGTGTTGGTTGATAGAGTGAGAAGAACTCTTATGATTCAGTGATGATATGATTTCTATAGTATTATTATAAATGATTGAGTAGCATTCATATTGTATGGTTGAGGAGAATAAGTAAGTTGTTGGAGAGCTTGGATGTGTTGTGATTGGTTATGGATTAGATGGGACAGTGAAAGACATAAGAGAATTTGATTCAAGGTTGCAGAGGATTTGAGTGAGTGATGAGAAGAAAACCCTAATTGCTCAGAATTGATACACAGACTGTAGTACAAACTGGTCATTTACATACATGAGTTTTTCTACTGGTAAGGCACATACATACGCGTGCTACACTACCAATAGGTCGTGTACCTGTTGACATATTGATATCTGTTGAGGATTTTTGCATCATCTCAGTTGGTGCTAAGGATGTAAGCTGAGTCTTGCATTATAGAGCTAGTGTTGTTGTAGAGTTGTACTCTATTCAGTTGTTGTTGATAACCCAAGGATTGTAGTCTGTAATAAAAGGAAAATTTGTACATACATATTATGCTCCTTGTGTTCCTTGTGATGATGATTTTTTGATGATATATTGTTGATATATGTTGTTGATATGTGTTCACACTTAACTGATTATAAAATGACAAAAATAAGTAACAATAAATGGTGATTTCTAGCTAATGAGTTTTTTATAGGGGAGTTTTGAAAAGAAAAAGACCCCTACACTATTCACCCCCCCCTCCCCCCCACCTCCCTCTATGGGAAATAATGAAAATAAGAAAGAGAAATTGTATAAATATGAAAAGAAGGATCATGATCTCTATGAAACATAAAAAAAATTATCGTCTTGGAGACTCAACTAGAAGAGGAAAAAATGATAGAAGAAGTGGTGAGAAGCCAACTGAAAGAAAATGAAGATAATTAAGAGACTCTAGAGGATAAAATCATTTTGTTAATAAAGGAATTAGAGAAAACAACTAATCAGTTGAGTAGAAGCTTGAATTTTGGAAATATCACTGAAACTTTAAATGATATCTTCAGCTATGAAAGGTTAATATTCATCAAGATTGGTCTTGGTTATTATGACTCATGAGAATCAGAATACTCCTGTAGAAAATCCTAATAGCTATGCTAACATTCTCAAAGGATCCATCAACAGTGAAAGAAACAACATGAAAGGAAATCATGGCCAATCAAAACTAGATTCTTTTCACAAGAACAAAAATAATGAGTTTAGAAGAGTTGTTCCACCAAGAAGGTCTTTCACAACCTGGTGTCAAAATATCTTCTTTGGCTATTGTTTTTCTTGCAATAATTTTGGTCATAAAGCAATATATTGTAGAGCTTATGCAAGAAGCGATCATGTGAGAGATAGAAATATATGTTCTTATAAAACCTCAAAGAATGATTATGTGAGAAAAACAACTAGAATTTTTCAAGGGTATGTTGATAGAAACTGTAGGATTAAACCACAATCCAAGACCTAATTGTGAGAAGGAAATACTACACTAGCCAATTGCAAAAGAGAGAGATGAGAGAGAAAAATAGAATCAATCTTCACACATAAGAGACTAAGAAAACTAATCTAATCACAATGAGGAGTAATGTGCACTAGGTTGGGATTTCCATGTGCATGCTCAAGTAAAAAAGTATCTTCTCCCACTAGAAATAATTAACTAAAGTCAAAAGTTGACAATAATAAGAAAAAGGTAAAAAATATAGGTGAGAACTTAATGAGAACTCTACATGAAGTCAACAAGCATTCCATAATAAAAAAACTCTCCTAGAATAAGACTATAGTCCAAGAATGGAACTAAAGTCCTAACTGAGTGAGAATTTTCTAATTATGGAAAGTCACTAAACAAGTGAAGTGACTTAACTCCAGTTATTAGATGGGTAATGCACACTTCCATAGAAGGATAATATTCTTAATAAATTGCGCTCTATAGCCATGAAATAGGAAATATCTCCTAAAATTAAAGAAATAAGAATTATCTCCTAAAAATTAGGAATTTTCCTAATGGTGGCTAAAAATAGGAATTTGCTTACTGGTAGCTAAAAAATAGGATTTTTTCTAATGGTGTCTTATGAGCCCATGGTTTTGGAGACCCATTTTACTTTCCCATGGTATTACATATATGAATCCACTGGCTAAAAATAGACCTACTATAAATAGACATGCTATAAATCGCAGTCCTCCTAAATAGTAGGAAAAATGGGAAAAAATGAGTATGTCACTAAGTATGTAGTTGAACATGTACCCCAACACCCCCTCTGAAACAAAATTGGGGTGTGTATACTGATGATTCCTAGAAATATGAATCCATTTTAGGTACTCATGTTTATGTATAGATGCATAAGAGTTGAACAAAAGTGAGTTAAAGAGGGAAAACCTTGTGGGAACAAAACCCCTTCTCAAAATTTGTTACTAAAAATAAAAGAATACTAACATGTTTAGTTACTAATATGATGTATCCCTCACTCACAAAATTTCCTTCAATGAGACAAACTTCTTTTCAGTGAAAGTATTTATGAATATTCCTTCCACCTACTCTAAATATGGACATAACTACATATCAATGACTCCATCCTGAATCTTTCCTCGAACAAAGTGAAAATGAACCTAAATGTTCTTGGTCCACTACCTATGAACTGGGTCTTTAACCATCTTGAGAGTACTTTGACTATCACACCATATAATTTTTAGACAATGAAAATAAACTCTTAACTCTGTAAGAAAGTGTTGCAACCAAATAGCCTGAGTAGTAACATTCACTGCACCCCTCTACTCTACCTCTGTTGATGATAAATAAATCATTGATTTCTTCTTGCTTGACCAACAAATAGGTATTGATCCAAGGTAGAGTGAATATCCTATAGTTTACTTGTGAAAAATGCTATCGTATTCCCAATTTGAGTCTGTGTAACCAATAATATCCAAACAAGATCATGTTGCATAGTGTATACCAAAACTAGTAGTCCCCTTGACATATATGAGAATCCTCTTTGCTACCTTCTAGTGAAGCTCATGAGTCTCTTGTGTGTACTTAGAAATTGATCCAAATGCATAAGATATGTTTGGTTGAGAATGTGTAAGGTAGAGAAGACTCCCCACCAATTATCGATATCTAGTACAATCAACCAAAGGTGATGCATCGACATCCTCTAGTCTGGCATGTGACTAAAAGGGTGTTGGAGCTAGCTTGTAATATATCATATAAAACCTATCAAGTATATCTATGACATACTTGGACTAATACATTGTGATTCCTGAATCATTCTGGCTAGTTTCTAGACCAAGAAAGTAATGTAACAATCCCATATCTATCTTAGAAAACATGTCATGCAAGGTGGTCTTCACTGCAACAATGTGGGAGGCTAATCTCCCCTTGATGAGTAAATCATATAAATATAGAAATATTAGTAGAAAATAATTTTTGTTCCACATCATATACACATTAGGATCTGATCTACATCTAAGAAAACCTCTGGAGAGAATTTAAGAGTCCATTTTAGCATACCATGCCCAAGTTTCTTGTTTAAGTCCGTACAATGACTTCCTCAACTTGAAAACTAATGATGGATCCTGAACATATCCCTTTGGGTGCTCCATATATATATCCTTATTAATATATCCATGTAAGAATCAATTATTCACATCCATATGGTGTACCTCCCACTTTCTAGTTGTTTCAATAGCTATAGCTAACCGAATTGAATCAATCTTGGCAATCGGTGCAAAAGTATCCTCATAGTTAATGCCTTGTACCTATGAGAAACCTTTATATAATAATAAAGCCTTATAATTTGTAATGTATCCATTAGTATACCTCTTTTTCTTTAAAACACACTTACATCTAACAAGATTCATGTTGGAGGGTAGAGGAACCAACTACCATGTGTTGTACTCTATCAGGGAATTGGACTCCTCTTTCATAGCTTCCTCCCAATGGGGGTTTTGTTTATCCTATGCATAATACCTAGGATATGATTCAAGTGCCAAATAAAAATAAATATGCATCAATGGATCCATGGTAGCAAACTCTTACGGAGGCTCCACAAACTGAGATCTAGTTCTTCGTGGATTAACATGATCACCTACTAGATCACCTACTTCCTAAAGAGTTTGTTATGCCCATCGTGGTCGATGATATGGAAATAAAAATTATTGTTTCTAATAATAAATATTATAGATATAATATTCATATATCTGATCAGAAATCTTATCGGAAGAAGTATAATGAATTTCCACAACTAGTGGAGGTGGAGATGGAGGTGTGGACTACTCTGGAAGTACCTGTGAAGGACCCTCTTCACAATTAAAATCCTTTGAATGAATAGTGTATATGAAGTAGTATATAATAACCTGTATCATTTCACTCCATCTAAATATCCAATATAAATACACTCCTTACTCTGACCTTCCATAGCTTTCCTCCTATCAGAAGGGATCCTAGCCCATGCATGGGAACCGAAAATTCTGAAGTGAGTGACTTTCGATTTCTTTCTTCTCCAAGAATCATATGGAGTGACTCTCATGATTAATTTATGAGGAAGTATTTTCTAAATTTAGGTTTCATAGTTGATAGCTGCAACCCATAACTTTGGAGGTAGTGCTTTATCCTGCAACATACAGTTGGTCATCTCATTCAATGCCCTGTTCTTTCACTCCGATGACCCATTCTGCTGTGGAGTATATGGAATTGTGTGTTCCAAATCTATCCCTGATTCTGAAAAAACATTCTCAAAATCCTTATTCACATACTCTCATCCATTGTCTATATGAATCTTCTTAATCCTCTTCCATTTTTGGTTCTCAACTAGATTCTTGAAATCTTTAAGACACTCAAAGACCTCATGTTTTAATTTGATAAAGAAGACTCATGTATATCTTGAAAAATAATCAAGGAAATTAAGAACATACTTCAATTTATTGATCGATGGGTGTGGGAAAGGACCTATAATGTCACTGTGAACCAACTCTAGAAGTGATGATTCCCTCCATGCTTTACTTCTGTTGAAATTCTCCTTAGGATATTTTCCTAGTATGCAGCCCTCAAAAACTCCATCTGTGTACTGGATTTAGGGTAATCCATCTACCATTCCACCCTTACTAAGTTGATCTAAATATTTAAAATCAGAGTCCAAAACCTATCATGCCACAACTTTAAATATTCATTAGCATGTGTTAGAGGAGATACATAATCATATTTATGAGTGAAGTGAGAGAAAGTGTACAACCTGGAATGTTGATTAGCCTCACCAACGACAATTTTTTAACCATATGACAAGTCAAAACTAATAACTGAGTCCAATGTGAAATCCACCTTCTTCCCTGAAGTTGAATGAGTGATTTGATAGATGGACAGAAGATTCATTGAAAGCTTCAGAACATTAAGTATATCCTTAAATAATCCATGGTCTAGATCAACTCTACCCCTACCGCACAATTATGTAGGAGAATCATCTCCCATGAATATCGATGGTGTGGAACAAGTCTCCAAGTATGAGAAAAGTATATCTAATGATGCCATGTTATCGGTAGCCTCTGAATCAAGAACCCAATAATTAGGAGAAGATGAAATTAAAATTAATGCATGACCATTACCTCTTTCGGATGATGCATTTTTCCTTGCATTATCCATAATACAATCCTGAAGGTGATGTTTATCAAGTGTTTGTTCCATGAGAACTATAGTCTTTTTCATGCAAGAACTCTCAGGACAGAACCTCGTGTTACAATAGGAACACTTTTTCTTACCCTTCTTTCCTTTTTATTCCTTGGAACTTGAACTCTCATATGTGGAATTTGTTTTACCTTCCTTCTTGTTCTCTTGGTCCTTCTCACCATTGTTCTTCTTCTTATTCTTCTTTGAAATTCCTTGAGCTGTAATCACATAGGGATTGGAATTATTAAGTTTCTCTATTTGTATGAGAATTTTTTTCTCATGGATAAGTGACTCCATGAAATCATAAAGGGATTTCATCTTCCATGTAGACTGCATAGCTAACTTGCTAGTATGAAAAGAAGAAGTGTAAACATAATAATTTGGTCCTAGTTTTGTTAGAATTGAAAAGATTAATTGTTCATCTTTATTATCAATTCCACAAGCCTTAACATGAGAAAGAAAAGTTTTAAACTTTAAAAAGAAGTAGTATTGTAGGGTCTCAAAATATCCTAGATTTAATGCATGTAGATGATTCTCCAATTGATGATATCTTAGATTGTCTTGCTTTCCTATCAAATCCATCAACTTTGTCCAAACATCGTTAGGAGTCTTGAAAGTATCAAAATGAAAGAGGATATGTGGAAATATTATTAAGCATAATATCCCATAGGATTCATCCATTATATTCAATTATTTTGATTTCTCTATGGATAAAGTAGGCTTGACCTCATTCCCTGTGGTGATCCTATACAAACTCGTGTTTCAAAGTAGAAGCCCTATCTTGGGATTCCACTCAAAGTAGTTGAAGGGTGTCAACATCACTAAAGAAGATGGATAATCCATAGTTGTATATGGGTTTTCCAATCATATATATATAACTGTAATAAAAATTGATACTCCCTCACAATATTGGCTCCGATACCATGTAGGATTAAACCACAATCCAAGACCTAATTGTAAATACTACACTACCTAATTTCAAAAGAGGGAGAGGAGAGAGAAAAATAGAATCAATATTCACACATAAGATACTAAGAAACCAACTCTAATCACAATGTATTAATCCTTGATATTGAGTACAATATATAGGAATCTTCACATGAGGAGTAATGTGCATTAGGTTAGGATTTCCATGTGCATGCTCAAGTAAAAAATGACTTATCCCACTATCAACAATTAACTAAAGTCAAAAGTTGTTAATAATAAGAAAAGGTAAAAAATATAGGTGTGATTAGTGAGAACTCTACTTGAAATCAACATGCATTCCATAATATAAAAACTCTCCTAGAGTAAGACTATAGTCCAGGAATGGAACTAAAGGCCTAACTGAGTGAGAATTTGCTAATTTTGGAAAGTCACTAAACAAGTGAAGTGAGTTAACTCCAAGTATTAGATGGGTAATGTGCACTTTCGTATGGGACTAATATTATTACTAAAGTATTATCTATAGCCATGAAATAGGAAGTATCCCCTAAAATTAAGGAAATAAGAATTATCTCCTAAAAAATATGAATTTTCCTAATGGTGGCTAAGAAATAGAAATTTTCTTAATGGGAGCTAAAACATAGGAATTTTCCTAATGGTGGCTAAAAAATAGAAATTTTCTTAATGGGAGATAAAAAATAGGAATTTACCTAATGGTGGTTTATGAGCCCATGGTTTTGGAAACCCATGGTATTACATATAGGATTCCACTCGCTAAAATAGACATGTTATAAATAACAATCCTCCTAAATAGTAGGAAAAATGGAAAAATGAGTATGTCATAAGTACGTAGTTGAGCATGTACCCCAACATACAATTCATTTTATCCCCTACTTGATTAAAATAATGAATGTTATAATTACAATAACTATGAGCACATAACATGTGAGTGTAGAAGCAACATAATAAATTCTCCTAAACAAAATAGAGAAGAAGATGTTCTTAACAGGAATATAGAAGAATACGTAAAGGTGTGGAAAAGGAAGCGATAAGAACCAAAGAAGGAAGAATGTGGACTTGCAATGTATGCTCAAGATAAAAGAATCCAATATTACATTGATAGTGGATGTTCAAAACACATGAAATGGGATTAGAACAATTTCTCACATTAAAAGAAGAAAAAGGAGGCCGTGTGACGTTTGGGGATAATGCTTTTGCAAGAATAGTTGGAAAATCTATCGTTAGTCTTGTTAATGGAAAGACTAAAACATAGAATTTCTTATATGTTGAAGGAATAAAAAAAAATATTATGATTTTTATTCAAATGCATGATCAAGGTTACAACCTCACACTTCATTTTGAAGGATGTGAGATAAGGAAAGTAATAATTGTGTTGTCGAAAAATTAAGGAAATTAGTAGAAAATGCAAATAGAACCCTGAGCAATGTATACTTTATCGATGAAGTAAAAGGAGAAAAATGTTGTATTGGAGTGATATATATCTCATATATTTAGTAAAGGGAAGCACAAGTTGAGGGGGGAATCCCATTTCCATTGATTTCAAAGGGGGATAAGTTGTAGATAGAGAAAGAATTGCAGAAACAAGGAAAATTGAAGACAGAGGGAGTATCAGAATTGAATAAGGTTTTCCATCAATGAAAAATGGGGATATTGTTGTGATTGATT
>ML792451.1:124770-162128 GCA_009831015.1 Picea engelmannii | reverse complement strand
TGTGTCTCATACTTGTGAGTGAATGTTGTGTGTGATTGCTATTCTTTATGTTATCTGCTTTGTGGTTATAACTCTGAATTTGACAGTAAAGACTCATTGCCACTAAGATTAATGATTCAAAGTTAAAAATAAAAGAAATAGTTAACAATCTACACTAACTGATTCACCCCCCCCTCTCAGTTAGTTCATACCTGTAACATCCAATGGTATATGGAACTCCCTATAACTCCTTATGAATGAGGAGATATGATTTTGTTTTGTCTGAAAACCAAGCTAGAAATTTTAGGTTGTCCTAGGATGTCTTTACATGTCGGCCCTAAAAATGAGCACAAGAACACTATAAAAACATGATATATTTGTGCATTTGAAGAGTTTCCAATAAATAAGATCAATTCTTAGGTGCGCATAAGACATCCGAGGTGCGCAAGAGAAGTTGGAGAGTATTATTGGGATCTAAATTTGTGCAAGAGAAGATTTCTTGGAGTTTTAAGGATGCGCTATGAAGGACTAAGGTCTATGATGTTGCAAAGTGATATTTTTTGAGGTTTTGATGTTGCATGATGGGATTATATTTTGAGAATGATGTTATGAGGTTCGCTAGGTAATTAAGGATAAATATGACTAGGGTTTGAATCTATTTATGGGGTATGAAACAAAGAGAGGTGCTAGAGCATGAAAGCTAAGGGTATTAGTATGCTATGGAATACATGAAGTATGAAGCATGCAGGTGAATTCATAAGTACTCTGTGTATGAATATTTTAGGTTGGTTCCTATGTAGGTCTTACTTAGTTCATGATCAACTCAAGATATTGGTTTTTATAGTAGGTTGGAGGCTACATAATATCTTGTTGAGTTGGTGCTCAACCGAGGAGATTGGTGTCTCCAGTAGGTTAGTGCCTACAATATTTGTAACAATAGGTTGGTTCCTACAAAAAATTATAAATATACGTTTTTATGATTTTCTCTTGTAAGGGTTTCCACATTAAATTATGTGCAAGGTGATTTGAGTTTGTATGTGCTAATTAATGATTGATGAATGGTTAAATAAAGTAAAAATTATATTATATTGATCCACTCCTCCCTATCAGTGTAAGAATAAGTTCAACAATTACTTGAGCTATGGAGGAGACATTTGTGTTAGTGAAAAATGTTGCTTCACTATGACATTAAGCCTTTTGAATATGATGTATACTTTGATGTTTCTCTTGTTGAAGTGTGTGGTGGTATTTTAGGACAACCATATATGTGCAAGGATCATGATGTTTAAGAGTCCATGCCATGTAATATCTTTGTTACATTGAGAGACAAGAATTATAGGATTCTATAGGTAGGCCCAACTATCTCAATCTCTCTAGTCACAAATAAGTAGTTTAGGAAGGTTATCGCTTATAATGGGAGATTTTTCCTTTTCGTGGTTTGGTCAAAAGGTGAATGGGAGATCACTACAACCAATAAGGCATGTGCATGGGGTTTCTCTACATAATACAAGTAGGTGGAAAAGAATATGGAACAATATAAAGACAAATTTACCTCACTTATAGGGCTACCTATACATTGTCAAGTAGATCATGCATATGACTTAACACTTGGTGTGTTTGTACCTCAAAGCCTAGTATAAAAAATTTCTCTTCTAGAGAACAAGGTGATCAAATTTCAAATTCAAGAGCTAATGCAAAAGGACCACAGTCAACCTAGCTCCTCACCTTATGGGAGCTCAATTTTATTTCTTCAAAAGAAGGATGGAACACAATGACTCTATATTGATTACAAAATCTCGAAGAAAAAGAGTTAAGGATTAGTATCCAATCCTTGAATTGATGATATTCTCAATCAACTCAAGGATGTCAAGTTTTTATCTAAGATTTATTTGAATTCAAGGTATCCCCGTGTGCCAATCCAACAAACTAATGTGTGGAAAAATACCTTCAAGTATAAAAAAGGTATCCTCAAGCGGTTGGTCATTCTTTTTGGCTTGAATAATTCCCTAGGAACATTTATGACAATGTGTAACATCCCATTCTACTGAGCACACCTATATTAACTTATTATTTGAAGAGACTTGCATGAAAGTGATCTGGTTATGGTACACTATGATTTGTTTCGATTAAGAGTTATATATGATGATGATATATATTGTGATTTATCATTTTTCGATGTACATATATTGACAAATATTATTGACGAGATCTCCTGAGTGTGCACAACACCTGATAGGTTATGGATACTGAGGGCATCAATGGAATTCCTTGGATTCTGGATTGAGTCAGGGAGTGGATTGTATTTTTCTTTATTATGTTTTTTTACACACATGTGATTTATGATTGATTACAATATGATTTATGTATATGGATTATTGACAGTATTTTGTTAGTGGATGCAATATTTACGATGCTTTCTAAACTGACTCACATAAGGCGTAAATGGGTCATGCACAAAAACCAGACATTTTAGGGAGAGGTGTGGTAACGTCCCTATAAAAGCTTACTAGCACTCCCACCATGACCTGAACTGTAGGTTAGCAATTACTTAGTTAATGAGGTACACAATGTTGTGAGGGCATACTAAGACAATCGCTCACGAGGAAATCTAAGGAGCATGAAATAAGGCATAGTCCTTATTCCTTAGAAACCCTTAATCTCTCACAAGGTCGACCAAATAAAGTGTTGACTCCAAGGGTTGGAAAAAATTTCAAACCCAGTCAAAGGCAAGTGGCACCCTTGGAGCACAAAGGTGCATCTTGAATGGCATGTAGTATAATTAAAACTTGAATAAATAAATCTAGGTGGCCTAGAAAACATTAAAAGGGTAGACCTTGTTAGAATAAAATAATTAATTAGTCAGTAAATTATAAACTAAGAAGCCTAAAAAGAGTCTAAGACTAAGTCTAAGACTAATTTTGAGTTTAAGTTTAATTAAGGAACAAATTTAAATATTAAATAAATTAAACGAATTGAGATAAAAATCAAACTCTTGGAAAAAGGTGAATACAAATATAAAGGTTGGATAAAATGCACAGGTGTGTGTAAATGTGTTGAACCTGCACAGAATAGATCTAGATAAACAATAATACAGACATTTGCAGAGAGAATTTGAGAAAGAAGAAGAAGGAGAGAAAG
The DNA here is from genome assembly GCA_009831015.1 of Picea engelmannii. NCBI lineage: Eukaryota > Viridiplantae > Streptophyta > Pinopsida > Pinales > Pinaceae > Picea > Picea engelmannii. The sequence goes on along the minus strand of ML792451.1, from coordinate 159,011 downwards.
AATGGAAGAATTCTCATTAACCATATTCCACACTCAAAGAGTGAATAATTTACAATAGAAATAGGATACATGAGTAAATAATGAAGCATAGTGGTGGTATAGAGTGATATGGACACACACCAGAAGTTACGTGAGTGAACTGCCTCCTAGTATAGTCTCTCAAGCATTTACGAGAGTGAACTGCCACCTAGTTGAGTTAACTAGTCAACTAGTCTTCAGTTAACTGACTGAATAGAGAGTAGTGAGGAGTTAAATCAAGAGATAAAGGGTAATGCATCAGTCTGGTGATGATCCCAAGGCAAGTGCACATTATCTTGTGATGATCCCAATGTTTCATGGTGACAAAACCAATGCAGCATCTAAATTCAACTCAACTAGTCAAACTGAAGTGTCAACTGAAAGAAAATATTCTTCAAGTAGAATATTCTCCCCTAAAATATAGGAGACTGGATAATGACTAATTATGACTAATAAATAAGGAAAAGCATTAGGAAAAATAAATCCTAGGTGTGTGTGAAGTAACTCCAACACCCCCCCTGAACATCACTATGGTGAAAATAAAGAATGGGTCCCGGCTACAAGGCCATGTTAGGTACCCAAATACAAAAGATAAACTGAAATAAATGAGGAAAGAGGGAAAAACTCATTGGAAACCCCCCCCTAAAATTATAATTCATAAAAAAAAAAATGAGAAGGAACAAAAAAACAGTTGCTAAGCAACCATGTCCTTCACTCCAAGAAGACCTCGTAACTGTGCAAGTTTGTGTTCGTTGAATATTTTGTTGAATATGTAGATGTTTGCATGAATATGATGAAGTATATGCACCATTGAGATGTCCACACATATCCACTTTATCTTCTTGTAATGAAAAACATCCAAATAAAGTTTGGATGAAATTTTGAAAACCGTGCGGTCGTTTTTGGAAAAATACTGAAATTTTGTTGATTATAAGATTATCATAAATTCACTTCTCAGACTCCATTTCAAACGATTTGTTTTTTGAAATTGGATATTTTCCTGAGAGGAATTAAAATTTCCAATTTGTTTCTACAAATTTGGCTCATAAAATATCATAATTGAGTCTGATGTGTGGGGCTCCCTTTTTGTCTCATGAGATGCATTCATTGCGCATGGAAAAGTGTCTGCATGTGACTTATGAGATGCATTACATATATATTCCACATGAATTTCATCAAACAAATCTGAAATGGAGTAGACATCATCTTCAATTAATGGAATACAAATTTGTGCAAAAACTTTTGTAGAAGACTCTTCATAATAAGAGGCTTGATTTTCTGATAGCTTCTCTTTTGTCTCTATCTGTTCAACCTCGTGCATGAAATATTCACAATATTATTTATTCCCAAATAGAACCTCCAGTCTGTTCCATAATTCATTTGGAATTGATTCTTGTGAGTCATCATATACTTGGTGGACAATTTCTGGAGAGATAGACAAGAAGATAAATCCTATGGCCATATCTTGTCTATTGAAAAAGTTATTTTTCTCATCGGCGGAATCAAGCTCTACTTCCATTGCCATGGTTATTTGGTATAATCCTCTACTTCTAAGAAGAAGTAGAATATTTGGCTTCCACTCCAAATAGTTATGAGGTGTGATAAGTATTATCGGTGAGTAAAACATAAATTCCATCTTTTCTGCATTCTTCAATCTTCAGTTCCTGCAAAAATAATTTGGTGTAGCTTTTGCTTAATAGTCTGTCGGATTTGATACCATGTAAATGTGTTGAACCTGCACATAATAGATCTAGATAAACAATAATACACACATTTGCAGAGAGAATTTGAGAAAGAATGGAAGAATTCTCATTAACCGTATTCCACACTCAAAGAGTGAATAATTTACAATAGATATAGGATACATGAGTAAATAATGTGCCATAGTGGTGGTATAGAGTGATATGGACACACACCAGTAGTTACGCGAGTGAACGTCCACCTAGTATAGTCTCTCAGGCAGTTACGAGAGTGAACTGCCACCTAGTTGAGTTAACTAGTCAACTAGTCTTTAGTTAACTGACTGAATAGAGAGTAGTGAGGAGTTAACTTAGGAAATCAAGGGTAATGCGCCAGTCTGGTGATGATCCCAAGGAAAGTGCACATTATCTTATGATGATCCCAATGTTGCATGGTGACAAAACCAATGCAGCATCTAAACTCAATTCAACTAGTCAGACTGAAGTGTCCACTGAAAGAGAATATTCTTTAGGTGGAATATTCTCCCCTAAAATATAGGATACTGGATAATAAATAATTATGACTAATAAACAAGAAAAAACATTAGGAAAAATAAATCCTAGGTGTGTGTGAAGTAACTCCAACAGTGTGCATGAAATTAATAAAATGGATTTTAAAATAGAAATAGATAATAATATAAGAGAATATGTGTACACATAGAATAGTATGTTGATTCAAACTATTGCTAAGTCTAACTAGAAGAAGACTCATAATCCAACTCTAACTAAGATCTAGTTAGGAGACACTCATTGAATGAGAATTTGGGGAACAAAGGGACAACTAAGAGCGAAAATATGAACACATTGGGGAATGTGAGAGAAATTGGCTTTTTAAATAAAATAAAAATGGTAATTGCTTATGAAACTTGGGGAGAGTGTGACAAGTGTGTGGGTGAATAATCATAATTAATTTAATCTAAAAATTCAATTATTTGTGCATGAGGACATGTGCCAGTGAGAAAATTTCTATAAAACAAATGGTGTATAAGGGAAAGGGACTCACTTCTTGGATGGTACTATTATGATGCCAAATTTTTTTTTATTGTGTTTAACTTGTGAGAGTTGGGAATTCAAGCTTGAGAAAGAGTGGAAGCTCTTCCTAGTGAAGAAAGATTGAGAGATATCGTGTTCTAGTTTTGTTCTTGACCTCTTTGTGACTCGGGGGAATAAGGGGGAAGAAGAGTATCGCTAGTATTGGCTGGGAGGTACAAGTGAAGTCTTGAGTTGAGAAATAAAGGAGAGAGACATCTAATATAATCCGATACAAATAAAAAATTTCCATTAAAGAATTCGACATTCTTGGGTTACATTATTTTATGCTAAATTTCTCATGTTGTAGATTATTATATTGCTATGATCATGTACGAATTTTATTCAATATGTAAGCTTGTGTATGAATTTGAACTACTAAACAATCAAAGTTCCTCATAGTAAATTATTGTTTAACCGACTTGAATAAATCGTGGTTGAATGATTCATGATTATATTAGTGTTATATATTTCTAGTTATTTTAATTGTCGAGAGAATGACATTCTCGATGAATGAGTCTCTGTATTATTATATCTAATTCTGGATGTTGTTTACATTGTTATTCTCTCTCTATATATATTGGTAATAGTTGTATTCACCGTTGGTTATACAATTATTTAAGTTAAATGATTGTTAATTAAATCATGCCAATTCATTTATACGTTGACGATCTCTGTTCCAAGATCACAAATTAGGATTTTACTTACGTTTGTACTTGTAAAATGTTTTATGATTATTGCAATGAATTTAGAACCTTTCCCTTCCATTGTAAACTATTGAAAATTTGGAAAAAATCGTAGGGCCTTGGTCAAGTTGCGAATCTAAGATCTAGAACCCAAAGGTTCGCTTTCAATTCTTCTTTCCATTCTAAAATTTGAATTTTCTTTTAAAATGCAATATAAATATTACCTTGGATTCGGTTTTCATTACTCACTGCTATTTGTTTGTGATTTTCTAGAACTTTTGAATTTAATGTCTAATCGTTTCAAGTTGTTTGCATATGGACTAGAGCCTACACCCTTGTTTCTTCAGTTGGAGTAACGTTGTGTTGAATACATACTCCATGTATATACTACAAGTGCACTCCAGTTAAGTTGTGTTAGTACCAATGGTTGTTATACTATACGATATCCTTTTCTCGTTTAAACTTATGCAATTTTGTATTTTCACTAATATTTATTGATGATCATTAATTCTAGATATGATAAGTCGATCACACAAGTGGCACATATATTAATTTCTCGTTCAATATCAAACATCTTAATTAATGAAAGAAACACCTTATATGTTTATAGAAGGATAGAGTTGGTAAGCAGAATAATCATATATATATATGAGCTCAACTTCTCCTTTACAATCGTTCTACTCCTTCATTGATTTCAAGGAGTGGTATGATCGCAGATTAATTACTCTACATAGTGAGTCGAGAAGCTCACGATTAATAGATATTGAAATTATTAATGGATCATTTTTTATAATGAATATAATGAGACTTTATATCCAAGCTAGAGTGTAACCTCTTGGGGTACTAAGGATATGATTAAAAGCAATGATAATTAAAAAGGGTGATGTCCTTTGAAAGATAACACAAGGAGTTAAAAACTACTAATTATATTTTACTATATTAGATAACCTTCTAATATAGTAAAATAATGAGATTATATGTTTTACTCATTAAGGATTAAACTATAATCGTAAGAATACTTAAAGAGGATATTAAATGACTTGTAGAATGTATTGGGAATCCCTACAATTAAATTGATTGTTTTTAATGATAAGTTGACTACCTCTTTACATGTTAACAACAATTGTGTAATCGATTAAAACACTATATCTCATATATAAGATTAAGTTTTAAGTGCGCAATCCATGATAGAGATTGATGTGATAATGTTCAATGTGTTCTTGGTGAGATTGTTATCTACTTGGAGTATAAGTCGCCTAATTAGACTATAGAATTGTTGTTGAAAATTAAAGTTAAAGATGAGAATTTAATGTGATCTATGAGTCTACTTGGATAGATTTTGATTATTGTCGATGTGGTCTTTATGTACATTGTTAAGTTAGAATCAGTATTAAGTAAATGATATTGTATCCTTGATGAATGGTTAAATGTTGAAATTGCAAGTGGATTGTAATTCTAACATGTATTGGGCAATTGCGATATTTTTGTAATGAAATTAACCAAATTATTAAAGTTTTTTTAAGAGCAATTTATATGATGTTGATGACTTTTTGTATTAGTTCAATAATTTGAATGATTTGATTTCTTTGTGATTAAGCACCTCACCGTCAATCTAGTCCTAAGTGTAGGTTAGAGTTGGTTATAAGAATTAGATATTTCCATGTTCCTCAAAATAGTCGCCGGTTGTGAGACCTTAAATGGTCAAAATAAATCGGATGAATCATGGACTTGAGCATTGATTATGTGTCTTGGAGGTCCTAACCTTGTAGGGAAGTTTGGAAGGGAAGTTATCCCTTTTTATGTTTGTGTGATATGGTTGATCAATGAGTGACAACCAATTGTATCTAAATCTTGTTGTGCAATGAATAGATAACAAGAGAATTTATAATATTGAATATTTTATTGTCGCATATCACTTGTTCTATTGGTGCATTAAAAAAAATTAAAAAATTTACCACTAATGTAATCACTTATATTTTATGTCGTAACAGAGGGTCCATCACATATGGTATCAGAGTGGGTTCAACCCTACAACATTGGATTGTTATGCCTTCCTCTGTGTTAAATTAAATGATTAAATATGTAACAATAATTAATTTGAAATTGTCCATGCAGGTAATTATAGTTAGAGGATGCAGGGGAACAAACATCATGGTGCAGGAGGGAGAGGTGTGCCTCCTTCGGTTGTATCCACACCAGAGGGATCAAACCCTTAGGGAGATGAGAAGACCATTGAGCAGGAGCAGGTTGTTGCGAGAGATGTGGTAGGAATGATGAGATACTTCCATAAGATGATAGAGGCATTAATATACCATCTGGATCAAGATGAGGGTAGAGCATTTGTACCCAATGAGGGCTCACAATGCGCCCCAACTGGTAGTAGTAGTATATATAGAGATCTTGAAAAGGTGAAGTTTCCTGAGTTTTGGGGTGTCATGGATGGCTTAGCACCGAGGCATGGTTGAAGAACAGGCGATGTACTTCGCACTTCGTGATTACACCTATAACATGAAAGTCCACATGGTGGTATTTTAGCTAAAAGGGAGTGCTCTAATTTGGTGGAAGACACTCCTACCTCAACTAAACATGGTCGTTGAAGAAGTGTCATGGGAGTTGTTTGAGGAACGATTATGGGAGAGGTACTTGTCAGATGAATTCATTGAGCATCAACTTAATGAGTTCAACGCCTTATGACAGGGTAGTTGTACGATGTCAGTGTATGAGGCCAGGTTCATGGAGCTACTTAGGTATGCTCCAAATATAAACACAAAGAAGTTAAATGTCAACAAGTTTGTGTTCGACCTTAACTTCAACATTCATGCGAAGGTGAGGATCCTAATTCGTCAAACGTTGCACGATGTAGTTTAGAAGGCCCTCATAGTTGAGGAAGAGATGAACAATGGGATTCAAGGTAGGACTCCTTATAGATTGACTAGACATATGACACCAGGAGCACAACAACATTTGACACCAGTAAGACAGACTTATGGACAACAACATACGATCAGAGGACCTATGTTCGCGACACTGGGACAACAAGATCCTCAAAAAAGGACTCCTTATAGAGAACCACAATAGAAGTAACAACATTGTCCACTGCAGCAGCAACAAATTAGGCCCATTTAGGAAAAGAGACCAGGATCACAGACTGTTAGACGAGTAGTTTCTACTTCAGGGACCAGGAGCATTGGATCGAAGACTGGATGTTGGAAATGTGGAGAGCCATATTACTTGCAGGATTGTCCAATTGAAAAGGCCAAGGCGGTTGGATCATCAAGGCCCACTATAGTTGGATATTTGGGAAAGGCCTATAAGATACATGCAGTGGTGAACAACCTCTAGGAAGAGCACTAGTACATTGTGCTTGAGATTCCAGGTACGATCTCCAATCAAACTTTTAGTATATTGATAGATCTAGGAGCTACATAGAGATTTATTTCCAGTGCAATGTTGAAGAGAATTAAGGTAAAGGAAGTCGATCATGACAAGTTCAAATACATAGAAATGACATCAGGTGCTAAACATAAAGTTGGGGGAAAGGATACAAACTTTAGCATTAACTTAGGAGATTTTGTAACAAAGGTAGATCTTTATGACATAATCTTAGGATCTTATGACATAGTGATTGGTATGGATTGGTTGGAATCACATGATGCGATACTTAACTGTAAGATGAAACGATTAAGTTTGATGGATGATTTGGGACATAGTAGAGTGATTGTAGAAAGAAAACATGGAGTGTCTCTGGGGTTTATTTCTTCCCTACAACTACAAAAGAGTATGCACAAGAGATGCAAGTTATATGAAATCTTAGCGCTAAACTAAAAGGGATAGGAAGAAGAATTAGAAAACCTTCATGTAGTATAAGAGTTTGACAATATATTTCTTGAAGAATTACTGGGTTTTCCACCAGAAAGAGAATTGAAGTTTACCATAGATCTGGAACCTGGAATATAACCTATTGTAAGAACTCCATACCAAATGTTGACACCAAAATTGTTGTAGTTAAAAATGAAATTGAAGGAGTTTTTGGATTTGGAATTCATACGTCCAAGCGTATCATCGTGGGGTGTGCCAGTTACTTTCACGAGGAAGAAAGATGGATCATGGAGAATTTGTATTGACTATCATCAATTGAACAAAGTGACGATGAAAAACCAGTATCCATTGCCAAGAATATATGATTTATTTAATCAAATGAAATGATAAATGATGTTTTCTAAGATTTTCTTGAGATCAAGATATCATCAATTACAGATTAAGGAGGAATATATCCTTAAGACCGCATTTAAGATGAGATTCATATACTATGAGTTTACAGTTTTATCGTTCGGTTTGATGAATGCCCCAGGGTATTCATGAGTTTGATGAATGGGTGTTCCATGAATAGTTGGACAAGTTTGTTCAAGTATTTATTGATGATACTAGTTTATTCTCAGATGAAGGAAGAGCATGATGAATGCTTGAGATTGGTTCCATAGTGTCTAATAGAAAACAAGTTGCACAGGAAGCTATCAAAATGTTCTTTTTACCAATAAAAGATTCAATACTTGGGACATATCATATCTGGAGAAGGTATCATTGTATATCCAACAAAATTATAGGCTATTATGGAATGGCCAGCACCAACAAACACACAAGAGGTTCATAGCTTTATGGTTTTAGCAGGATATTATCGACGATTTCTCGAAGGTTTTTTTAAGATAAAAAATCTAATCATGGAATTGCAGAAGAAAAACAAGAAGTTCGTAAGGACAGAGAAATGCGCGGAAGCATTTCAAAATCTTAAAGATTTGTTGATGACAATGCTAATACTAAAGGTCCCCAACATGGAAAAATAATTCTTGGTATGCGTGGATGCATCCAAGGAAGGTTTAGGCAAAGTTATGATGCAAGACAGTCGATTGATCGCTTACATTTCAAGGAAACTGAGAAGGAAAGAGGAAAACTACGCAATGCATGACTTGGGTTTATTAGAAATCGTATATTCCTTGAGAGTATGGAGACATTATCTGATTGGAAGAAAATTCAAGCTAAAGATAGATCATTGTGGATTACAACATATTTTTACTCAGGGTGACTTGAACGCACAATAGAGGCATTGGTCAGAATTACTTAGAAAATACAACTTTGATATTACATACATTAAAGGAATGGTGAACAAAGTAGAAGATGTGTTGAGTCAAAGACCACGTACATATTTTTAGTAATACATATTAAGATGAATATACAAGAAAATATTCTAGCTCTACAAATTGACAGTGATTGGTACAAGGAAGTTAAGACTAATACCGGATAATATACCTTGATGGCATCGAAATTTGAAGGTTATTATTTTGACAACGATGGATTGTTGAGATATAATGATAGGATTTATGTACCTCCTAATGATGAATTAATAAGTTTGATATTAAGCTAATCTCATCAAAAAGTTTACATGGCTTATTCGGGAGTCACGAAGATGAAGGAAGACCTTAATCCTGTATTTTTATGGAAAGGAATGAAAGTGGACTTAGTTAGTTACATGGTGATAAGTGTAGAATGTCAACAAGTGAAGGTTGAGCATAGACATCCAACATGTTTGTTACAACCACACGTTATTCCTTAATCTAAATGGGAAGTCATTTTGATGGATTTTATTGTTGGATTTCCATTGATGGCAAGGAGACATGATTCAATTTTTGTGGTATATGACACTTTGACAAAGAATGCACACTTTATTCTAGTGCGTACAATGTGTCAGGCACCGAACATAGCTAGATTTTTTTTTAGCGAGATTGTGAGGCTACATGGAATACCAAGAAGGATCATATATGATCGTGGATTAGTATTTAAAAGACGATTTTGGACTAGTTTCCAAGAGGCATTAGGAGCAAAACCGAATTTTAGTACAACACATCACCTAGAGATAGATGAAAAATAGAAAGAATGAACCAAATTTTGGAGGATATGTTGTATATGTATGTAATGGACCAACAAAAACATTGGGAAGACTTCTTTCCATTGGTAGAATTTTCTTACAACAATATTTACCAGAGTACGATTAAGATGGCACCGTTTTAGTTCCTTTATCATCAACTGTTTCAGACATCGTTGAGTTGGGATCGACTTCATAATAGGGTCCTAGTGGGACCAGAAGTGATCCAAGAAATGGAAGAACGGATGAAAACGATAAGACAAATGATTAAAGAAGCATAGGATAGATAGAATAATTATGTTGATGCACATCCCATTGACCGCAGTTATGAGGTTGGTGACATATTTTTCTTGCAGGTAAAACCACTTAAGAGCTTGATCAAGTTTGGAAAGGGTGATAAAATATCTTCTAGGTTTGTGGGACTTTTCGAAATAGTAGAGAATAAAGGACCTTATGGCTTATCGACTAGTCGTGCCTGATTATTTGAGGCGTATGCACGATGTATTTCATGTATATGTTTTACGACATTATATTAGTGATCTTTCACATGTTATTGAAAGAGTTATTTATAGGTTTCGAACAAGGGTGATCTCATGGCAGAGCCAATCCACATTCTGGACCATAGCACTCGATAGCTACGAAGTCGAATAGTTGATCAGGTCAATGTCCAATTTGACAACTATAGTCCACACTTGACTACTTGGGAGGATGCATATGAGATGCATCAACGATTTCCTTACTTGTTTGATTGATTATATATATATATATATATATATATCATACACCTTTATTTACTTGCATTTATAGACTATACAAACTTTGATACAAGGTTTAAAACAAGAGGGGGCGTATGTAACATCATGTTCTACTGAGAACACTTATATTGACTTATTTTTTTAGGACACTTGTATGGAAGTGATCTGGTTATGGTACACTATCATTTTTTTATATTAAGAGTTATATATGATGGTGATGATATATTGTTATTTATCGTTACTTTCTGATGTACATGTATTGACAAATATTATTGATGAGTTATCCTGAGTGTGCATGACACTTGACAAGTTATGGATGTTGAGCGCATCAATGGACTTCCTTTGACTCCAGATTGAGTCAGGGAGTGGATTGTAGTTTGTTTTAGTATTTCATTTTATGCACATGTGATTTATTATTGATTACAGTATGATTTATGTATATGGATTATTGACACTATTTTTTCAATGGATGCAGGATTTACGATGCTTGCTAAACCGACTCACATAAGAGGTAAAGGGGTCATGCACAAAAACTAAACATTTGAGGGAGAGGTGTGGAAACATCCATTTCACAGCCTACTAGCACTCCCACTTTGACCTAAAATGTAGGTTAACGATTACCTAGTTCATGAGGTACACGATGTCATGAGGGCAGACTAAGACAGTTGCTCATGAGGAAATCTAAGGGGTCCACAATAAGGTGAAGTTCTTATTCCTTAGAATCCATTATTCTCTCACAAAGTCGACTGAATAGAGTGTTCACTCCAATGGTAAAAAAAAATTCCAAAACCAGTCAAAGGTGAGTGGCACCCTTGGACCACAAAGGTGCGTCTTGAAGGGCATGTTGTGTATTTTAAAACTTGAATCAATAAATCTAGGTGGCCTAGAAAACATTGAAAGGGTAGACCTTGTTAGAATAAAATAATTAATTAGTCAGTAAATTATAAACTAATAATCCTAACAAGATTCCAAGCCTAAGTCTAAAAATAAGTCTAAGTTTGAGTTTAATTAAGGAACAAATTTAAATATTAAATAAATTAAAATAATTGAGATAAAAATAAAACTCTTGGAAAAAGGTGAATAAAAATATAAATGTTGGATAAAATGAAGTGTGCATGAAATTAATAAAATAGATTTTAAAATAGAAAGAAATAATAATATGAGAGAATAGGTGTACACATAGAATAATATCTTGAGTCAAACTACCACTAAGTCAAACTAGAAGAAGACTCCTAATCCAAATCTAACTAAGATATAGTTATGAGACACTCATTAAATGAGAATTTGGGGAACAAAGGGACAACTAAGAGAGAAAATAGGAACACATTGGGGAATGTGAGAGAAATTGACTTTTTAAATAAAATAAAAATGGTAATTATGTGTGCAACTTGGGGAGAGTGTGACAAGTGTGTGGGTGAATAATCATAATTAATTTAATCTAAAAGGTTAATTATTTGTGCATGAAATTTATATAAAACAAATGTTTTAGAAGGGAAAGGGACTCACTTCTTGGATGGTACTGTTATCTTGCCAATTTTGTTTTTTTACTGTGTTTACTTGTGAGAGTTGGGAATTAAAGCTTTAGAAAGAGTGGAAGATCTTACTTGCAATGAAATATTGAGAGATATTGTGTTTTAGTTTTGTGCTTGGCCCCTTTGCGGCTCAGGGGAATAAGGGGGAAAACGAGTACCCCTAGCATTGGATGGGAGGTACCGGTGAAGTATTTAGTTGAGCAAGAAAGCAACGAAACATCATACAAATATCCAATACAAATCAAATATCGCCATCAAGGAATTCGACATTCTTGGATTATGGTATTTTATGTTAAATTTCTCATGTTGTAGATTATTATATTGTTGCAATCATGTACGAATTTGATTCAATATGTAACCTTGTGTATGAATTCAAACTACTAACCAATCAAATTTCCTCATAGTAAATTATTGTTTAACCAACTTGAATAAATCATGGTTGAATGCTTCGTGATTATATTAGTGTTGTATATTTCTCGTTATTTTAATTGCCGGGAAAATGACATTCTCGATGAATGAGTCTCTTTGTGATTATAATCTAATTATGGATGTTGTTTACATTGTTGTTCTCGTCATTATATATATATATATATATATATATATATATATATATATATATATTTATTGGTAATAGGTATATTCGCCATTGGTTATACATATTGGTAATAGGTATATTCGCCATAGGTATATATGAGCTCAACGTCTACTTTACAATCGTCCTACTCCTTGATTGATTTCAAGGAGTGGTATGATCAAGGATTAATTACTCTACGTAGTGAGTCATGAAGCTCATGATTAATAGTTATTGAAATTATTAATGGATCAATTTTTATAATGAATATAATGAGACTTTATATCCGAGTTAGATCGTTACCTCTTCGGGTACTAAGGCTATGATTAAAATTAATGATAATTGATAAGGGTGATGTCCTTTGAAAGATAGTGCAAGGAGTTAAAAATTACAAATTAAAATATTCGATAACCTTGTAATATAGTAAAAGAATGAGATTATATGTTTTACTCTTCGGGTACTAAGGCTATGATTAAAATTAATGATAATTGATAAGGGTGATGTCCTTTGAAAGATAGTGCAAGGAGTTAAAAATTACAAATTAAAATATTCGATAACCTTGTAATATAGTAAAAGAATGAGATTATATGTTTTACTCATTAAGGATTAAACTGTAATCTTTAAGAATACTTAAAGAGGATATTAAATGACTTCTAGAAATGTATTGGAAACCCTCGTAATTAAATTGATTGTTTTTAACGATAAGTTGACTACCTCTTTACATGTTAACAACAATTGTGTAATCGATTAAAACACTATAGCTCGGATATAAGATTAAGGTTTAAGTGTGCAATACATGATAGAGATTGATGTGGTAATGTTCAATGTGCTTTTGGTGAGATTTTTATCTACTTGGAGTATGACTCTCCTAATTAGACTATAGAATTATTGTTGAAAATTAAAGTTAAAGGTGAGAATTTAATGTGATCTATGAGTCTACTTGAATAGAATTTGATTATTATCGATGTGGTCTTTATGTACAATGTTAAGTTAGAATCAATATTAAGTAAATGATATGTTATCCTTGATGAATGGATAAATGTTGAAATTGCAAGTGGATCATAATTCTAGCATGTATTGGGAAATTGCGATATTTTTGTAATCAAATTAAACAAAATAATAAATTTTCTTTTAAGAGAAATTTGTATAATGTTGATGAATTTTTGTATTAGTTCAATAAATTGAATGATTTGATTACGTTGTAATTAAGCACCTCACCATAAATCTAGTCCTAAGTCTAGGTTAGAGTTCGTTATGAGAATTAGATACTTCCATGTTCCTCAGAATAGTCGCCATTCCTGACACCTTAAATGGTCAAAATCAATCAGATGAATCCTAGACTCGAGCGTTGATTATGTGTCTTGGAGGTCCTAACCTTGTAGGGTAGGTTGGATGGGAAATTATCTCTTGTTATGTTTGTGTGATATGGTTGATCTGAGTGACTACCAATTGTATCTAAATCTTGTTGTGCAATGAATATATGAGAAGAGAATGTGTAATATTGAATATGCTATTGTTTCATATCACTTGTTCTATTGATGCATTAAAAATAAACAAAAAATTACCACTACTGTACTCACTTATATTTTATGTCATAACAGAGGGGTTGTTACACAATGATGGATGGTATCTTGCAACCATTCACTAATACACTTATGGTCATAGATATAAATTATATCCTAATCTTCAATATAAACTAGGAGGATCATCTGAAGAACATTTATCAAGTGTTGAGCCCCTTATGAGAACGCAATTTATATGAAAATTTGAATAAGCATGCATTCAACTTGCAAGGAATTCATTATATGGGTTGCATCATGGATGAGCGTGATATGCATGATGATCCAACCAAGATATAGGTTATTCAAAATTGGTCATCATAAAAAACATTAATGGATATCCATATCTTCTTAGGCCTTACCATATTCTACCACAAGTTCGTGTTGGCATTTTCTTATATCACTTAGATCGTAAACTAGGTGACAAAAGGGTGGAGCCAAAGCCGTGTTTGTTTGGGTTGAATTGTAACAAAAGTAATTCAATGATTTGAAATGTCACCTCTACTCGACATTGGTCCTTATTTTACAATACCTACAATAGTCATTTGAGATTAATATAGATGCCTCATATTATGTTGTCCTTGAAGTTCACACTTAACATAGACATCTAGTGGCCTACCATAATGAGACACTCTTTGACATGGTTTGTATGTACCCCACCTATGATAAGGATATGTACTTCATATGTATTCAAGTTAGTAGTGACAACATTATATCTCAAGAAAGGAAATTATAATCTAGTAACATCAAACATAAGCCCTTGAAATTAATGTAGAAACAAGGAAAGTTGTAGACCAATTTCCTTCAAAAGTGGTCCACATATCTTCAAAAAATTCACTTAAACATAAAGTACAAGGAGGGTATCTCAAACAAAGTTGTGGAATTCCTTAGCCAATGTCTGGTTGTGGCACTAACTACAATGCTAAATTTTTATGGACATGAGAATTCCATGTGGCCCCACTTGTATGATATTGATCCCAACTTCATTGCTAACTATATTTTAAACTAAGAGTAGGTAAACAAGATTCAAGATTTTACCTCTAAGATGTACTTCAATATCATTTGGTCCATATTTGTGTTCCTTCATTTGAGAGGGAGAAGTTGATTTTAAAGGTTCATTACATTTGGGTGGAAAGGTACTTAATCATGGATAAAACAACGAAAACACTATAGAAGTACTTTTGCTAGTGAAATCGCTAGCAGGATGCCAACAAATATATAAAATTGTGCACAACCTATGCCATTATTAAATGTGAAATCAAGAAGTAGGGGTTGCACACTTCTAAACCTACTATATATAATACTTGGGAGTTAGTATCAATGGATTATATGTCATTCCTTCCCTCATCCAAGGATGATAACAATTGAGCATTTGTAGTTGTTGATTTGTTTTCTAAGATGGCCATTTCGACACCCTACAAGAAAACTATCATGGAAGAATCCATTGATAAACTCTTCTTCGAGAATGTTCAAGTTCATTTTGCACTACCATATACCATTTTGTTAGTAGGGATGGAAATTTCCTTAGTACTTTCTAGTCTAGTGTATGGTCAATGATGGACACTTAACTTACTAATCAACTATTTTCACCCCCAAATTGATGCACATATAGAGGTATTCAATAGGATGATTTTTCATTTCCTCATATTGTATAACTCAAAGAATCCATATGCGTGCGATGGAATCCTTCCTTATGTTTATTTTCGTTACAACAAATCCCTTAGAAGCTATATTGTCCATGGAACTTTTCAGTTGTGCCTAGGATTCTAACCATTGGACCAAATTGATGTAGCATTGCTTATTACGTATACATAGGATAATTCCTCCCATGATTAAATCAAACAAAAAAGATCAAATTTTTTAATGAATAAAACACATCCAACAAAAATTTCATTATATTTTGTAGAAAGCCAATGCCAAGTACAAGTAGCAAAATGGTCAATGTTAGGTTTCACATAAGTTTCAGGTTGGTGATAAGGTATGGTTGTACTTGGAAAAAGAGTCACTCATAGTCTCCCATGATAATATCATACCGCTTTGATATGAGAATTACACCATCACCAAGGTTGTGGGTAAGAATTCTTTTGAATTAATTATTCCATCCTTCCTTAGATTACATTGTGTATTAAATGTGGAGTTTCTTCAACCATATTTTTAAGCTCTGTTGGAAACTTACATATGGTAGAGCACTTGGAAATTTGATAAATAAACCATTACTAAACTAAATAGGATACAATCAACCATATCATGGACACAAAAATAAAGACCACTCACAAACAAAACATGCAACTCTAATGAGTTGTCCAAGAAAGGCATCTTCTTCACCAAGGAAAGTGGTTCAATAAGAATCGGATTTAATAGAATTTTCTCCATGTTATTAAGGAACCTAATGCAATGGATACCATTTCTTATTAAAGGGGGGAAATGATCAAGGTGGATATAGGTGGCCACTCAAATTTTCCACCAATTCAGAAAAGGGTGCTACATATTGCTAGTTTTACAAGAATTTTGAAAGTATTGAAATTTCAACACAGTTTTCATGAATTTTTCATGCATTTTTGGTGATTGACACAACCTAGACATATTTTATTATGAGGCCTATCAAACACATATAGATAGTAACAAGATTTATATAAATGGTCCATGAAACACCCCAAATAGAGCAATTTTATATGTGAAAGTTATTGTCCCAGGAAATTGTATCAACTAGGATCCCTAGGGCAAACATTCTAATGTAGGAGCATCGTTGGAAAGCGCACAAAGGTAGGACTACTCAACACGTGGGAGTTCTTCCAGAACTTCAATGTTGGCAGTTGCAGCCGATTTTGAAACCCGCCTTAAGTCAGCGCCGAAATTTACCTTTGGAAGCACGCTTGAACCAGTGTCGAAATTTACCCTTTGAGGCACATTTTGAAAATCGCAAGCAGAGCAAGAGTTTCCATTACGACTCTGGATTGAGACTAGTATAAGATAGCCAGTAGATTAAGTTTTAGAGTAGATAAGTAGGTAGTGGAAACCCTAAAAATCCCTGAGTTAAATAGAGACTTTGTATGCCCAGATAGGGTTAGCTGCAATACAGAGGGAAGTTAGCCGTAAGAGAACTATGAGTTAGCAGGAGATCTCAGTTTTAAGTGATTATAAATTGAATGTATTTTGCAGCCATTTTGGCACTTGTGAATGTAACAGAAGGAAAATTGATCCAAATACATGGTGTGTGAACAGTGTTTTCAATTTCCTGTCATTATGTTTTTATGAGTAAGTGAATGAATCAAGATAGGAGAGAATGGAACTGTGAATGTTAGTTATTTTTTTTTTCTAGTTTCAATTGTTTCTCTTCATTTGAAGCTCTACAAGGTGTGCATCGAGCCTGAGGAGAACGCAAGGAGATCGAGAGGAATTTCTCTATGAGAAACCCCTTGGATATGAATTATCGAGATCCCTTAGATGTAAGGAGTGCGTGGTAAATTGAAGTCTACACAAGACAAATCTCAGGAGGAATAACACTTCAGAAAGTGTTATCGATATCCAGGAACTCATTTCCCAGGAGAAGCGAAGTTCGAAACCTTCGGGGACTTGGAAAATTTTCTCAGTCTGAGAGACTAAGAGCTTAGGATAAGGAGCGTTATTGACCATCAGATCATGGTGGAGAATCAACGACCGTCTAATTCGAGACAAGTGCGCAAGTGTTAACGTTGCGTACGTCCAAGATGGAAAACCCATGAAGACTTGAACGGATGGTGGAGAGCCTCGAGGAGGAACCACCAAAATCCTGCAGGCTGTTGGATCAAGTGGAACTGCGAGAAGGTTAACGACGAGGGCCTTTCAATTCCCAAAACTCAGGAGGGATAGCAACCATCGATCCCCAATAGATATGGATCATTGGTCCATTTTTTGATATCGGCTATCGCGAGTTGGGAGGACAGAGGTCCTTGACTCCCAAAACCCCAAATCACAAAATAGTGATTCACCAAGAAAAGATCAAGACCATCTGATCTTCGAAGGCTTAGATCCATTGATCTGCAGCAAGGGAGTGTTTCGACATTTCGATGACTGGGAGGAGGAATGAATGGAATTCGTGAAGGGAGAAGTCGCGAAACGAGAAACGCTAAAGTGATCGCAACCATCAGCCAAGGGGAGATCTGGGTCGTAGATCTTGCGTCATCACGATTTCGGTGTTCGTGACTTGGAGGAGTCAGACACGCCTTCATGGTAAATTTTGTGGTCATGAGCGTGTGGTCACATGAGTTGGGAAACGGGAGGAGATAACCTCTGTTAGCCCTCATCGGGGTTTTGGGACTTGGAGGGGCCAAGGACTCATTGTATTGGAAACCCTGGGGTCGCGAAACATGACGCATTGTTTTTTTAGTTAATCTTGGGGTCGCACTTACGGTCACGTGGAGTGGAGGCTCGCACCTAGTGTTGGTTTGCGTGGGAGAAAAACAGACAAGGGCCTGTGGACTTGGATATAGAGGTTCTATCTTGGAACCAGGAGAGCCGTTCCGGCTCCAGAATCAGAGATCCTGACCAGGAGGTCACGCAGCCCTTAGGAGGGATAGAAGGTCTGCATTAGGTGGTATAAGAGCCTAAATTCTTCATCTGTAGACTTTAGGATAAAGAGAAATAGAAGAGGGGGGAGATAGAGAACTTGAAGTTGTACTCTTTGTGTGACAAGAATTCAACACAATGCCGCCAAGGAGATGAGGAGAGGCACATTTAGCCAACCATGTTGTAGAGAGGCAGATGTGAGAACTTCATGCCAAATTGGAAACAATGGAAGCAATGTAGAGAAGAGCACCTGACGCTGGAGACGTTAGTGATGCAGAAAGTGAATAGGTTGAGGTTGAAGAAGCTATAGGAGAGGAGGCTATAGAAGAACGTTTGTTGAGAGTAGTTGCCAGGTTGGGAGGAAGAGCTAAAATAGAGGTTCCCATGTATGAGGGGAATCTAGATGTTGAAGAACTTTTGGATTGGATAAGATCCATGGACAAACACTTCAACTATGAAGATGTCGATGAGGAGAAGAAGGTGAAGTAGGCAGTCACCAGGCTAAAAGGGCATGCAGCATTGTGGTGGGACAAACTGAAGGCTGAGAGGAGAAGTAAAGGCAAGTAGAGGATAAATAGTTGGGATAGAATGGTGGCCACGTTGAAGTCTAAGTTCATACCCAAGGACTATCAAATCAATATGTTCAGGAATCTACAGAACCTGAGACAGAAAGGGATGACATTTAAGGAGTACACTGAGGAGTTCTACTGAATGAACATCAGAACTGGACAAAGATAGAGAGATGAAGAAAAGGTTTCCAGATATATAAATGGCCCGAGATACAAAATCCAGGATGAGCTCAGTATGATGTCAGTAAGAACCGTGGAGGATGCTTATCATTTTTCACTGAAGGAAGAGCAGAAGCTGGCCAAAAAAAAAAACCAGTGAGGAAGAGGTAAAAGCTCAGTCCCAACCAATAACAAAGGATTTACCCATGACAGATCACACAAGACTAAGATGAGGCTGAGAAACCACACAATAACTCAGAACGAGGAGGACGTTTTAGAGGAAGACAAGATGGTGGAAGAAACCCTTCTAGAGGAAGAGGCAGAGGAGGAATATGATGCTATGCCTCTAGAAATATAGGGCACATGTATTGGGAATGTCCCGAGAAGAATAAGGAAGGAGGAGAAGCTCACATTTCAGAAGCACAACGAAGATATGTTGAAGCAAAAGGATCATAGGATGGAGCATCCCTAATGTTGAGAAAAATTCTCTTAAAACCAAAGGCATAAATTGAAAAGCCAATGCAGAAAAACAGTCTCTTCAGGACAACTTGCAAGACTAAGGACAAAGTATGCAAGGTGATAATCGACAGTGGGAGTATTGACAACCTAGTATCCACAGATATGGTGAATAAATTCGATCTGAAGACAACTGCACATCCAAATCCATACAAGGTCTCATGGTTGCAAAAAGGACACCAGGTAATGATTACTAAACAATGCCTGGTTGAGATTAAAATAGGAGGTTATAAAGATGAAATCCTATGTGATGTAATTCCCATGGATGTATGCCATATTTTGTTGGGAAGACCGTGGAATTTTGACATAAACACCATTCATGATGGGAGGAAAAATACATATACATTAGAGAAGAATGGTAGAACACATATGTTGCTACCAATAGAGGAGAATAGAGTGAAAGAGGAAGCCAGTACCAACATACTTCTCATGAGTGGGAAGGAACTCCTGAAAGAGGTCAAGGAAGAGCAGGAGATGGAGTTTGTTGTGGTAAGGAAACCCAGATTTATCCTTACAAGTACGTCAATGGATGATTTTCCTGAGGTAGTTCAGGAACTGTTGGATAATTTCACTGATTTAGTGGTTGATGAGCCGCCAAACTCATTGCCACCCATCAGGAGTATCATTCATCATATCGAATTGATACCAGGAGAAAATATGTCGAACAAAGCAACATACATATTGAAACCTCGAGAGAATGAGGAGGTGAAGAGCCACGTCCAAGAGTTGCTAGACAAGGGTTTGGTCAGAGAGAGTTTGATCCCATGCGCAGTACCAACTGTGTTGAGTCCAAAGAAATATGGAGGATGGAGAATGTGAACAAACTCGAGAGCCATCAACAAGATCACCATCAGGTATAGATTTCCTTTACCAAGAATGGATGATTTAACAGATTGCTTAAGTGGACCAAATTTATTTTCTAAGATATATCTGAAAAGTGGATATCACCAAATCAGGATGAGAGAAGGTGATGAATGGAAAACATCCTTTAAGACAAATGAAGGTCTGTATGAGTGGTTGGTTATGCCATTTGGCTTAAAAAATGCCCCGAGCACGTTTATGAGTGTGATGAATGAAATTATGAAAGATTTCATTGGAAAATTCATGGTTGTATATCTAGACGATATACTGATCTTTAGTAAGACTAAAGAGGAGAATTTGAGGCAGCTAATGCTAGTGATGAGAAGGATACAATAGGAGAAGCTATTGATAAATCTGAAGAAGTCCACTTTTATGAAGACAAAACTCATTTACTTGGGTTTTGTGATCTTTTCAAATGAACTGAAGATAGATCTAGAGAAGGTGAAAGCGATCAGAGAATGGTCGTCACCAAGAAGCATGTTCAAGGTAAGGAGATTCCATGGATTAGTGAGCTTCTAAAGGAAGTTCATCAGAGACTTTAGTGGAATTTTTGCACCAATGATGGATACAGTGAAGAATAAGCACAATTCATTTAAGTGGACAGAGGAGGCTGAAAGGAGCTTCAATATATTGAAGGAGAAGATAACAGAATGACCAATTATGGTCTTCCCAAACTTTGAAAAGACATTTCAGGTAAGATGTGATGCAAGTGGAGTTGCAATAGGAGCAGTTTTGAGTTAGGATAATAGACCTGTTGCCTATTTTAGTGAGAAGTTGAATGAGACCAAGAGGAAGTAATCCACATATGACAAGGAGTTTTATGCCATAATTCAAGCCTTGAAGAAGTGGAGACATTATCTTGTCCCACATGAATTTGTCTTGTACAACGATAACCAAGCCTTACAATTCATAACCAGGAAGGAAAAATTGAATCAAAGGCATGTGAAATGGGTTGAGTTTATGCATAATTTTACTTTTGTCATAAAACATATTGTTGTAAATGATAACAAATTCATTGATGCATTAATCAGAAGATGTTTAATTCTGTAGGAATTCTAGGTGAAGACCTTGGGGTTTGAACACCTTAAGGATATGTATTATGATGATACAAACTTCAAGGAAGCATATGAAGCATGTACAAACCCTGTATTGAGATATAGAGGTCAATGGATAGAGTACATGATTCAGGAAGGACTGTTGTTCAGAGGAAGTCAGTTGTGCATACCAATATGCTCAATGAGGGATAATCTTTTGAAGGAGAATCACAGTGGAGGATTGGTTGGACATTTCGGTCATGATAAACATTTGAACAGTTGACCAGTTCATACTATTGGCCAGGTATGAAAATAGAGGTGATAAAAATTTTGAACAGATGTAGAATCTGCCAACATGCAAAGGGGAAAAGACAAAACATTGGGTTGTATCAACCATTGCCAATACCATAGAGGCCTTGGGATGCAATAAGCATGGATTTTGTGTTGGGATTGTCAAAGACACAAAGGGGATTTGATTCCATATTTTTGGTAGTGGATAGGTTTTCAAAGATGGCACATTTCATCCCATGCCAGAAGACCAGTGATGCAACGCATGTTGCAAATCTATTTTTCAAAGAAGTTGTGAGACTTCATGGCCTACCCAGAAGCATTATCTCGGTCAGAGACACAAAATTTGTTGGCCACTTTTGGAGGATGTTATGGAAGAAGATGGGGACAGATTTGTCCTTTAGCTTAGCTTATCACCCTCAAATAGATGGACAGACTTAGGTGGTAAACAAAATTTTGGGAAATTTAATGAGGAGTTTAGTCACGGAGCATCATAATCAGTGGGATCAGATTCTGCCACAAGAAGAATTTTTATACAATGACTCACCAAACAAGAGTACTGGAAGGAGCCCATTCCAAATACTATATGGAATGCAACCCAGGGGAGTTCTGAGTTGAGAGACTTGGAACAGGGTGAGATCAGAAGCGCTAGAGAAGAAGAGTTTGCTACTGAAATGAAGAAACTCCATAGCGAAATCAGAGAACAGTTGTAGAGTTTTAACCAGAAATACAAACAGAGAGCTGATCAACATCGCAAGGAACTTCAATTTGAAGTAGGAGATCAGGTTTTGGCACATCTTAGGAAGGAAGGGTTCCCTAAGGGAGCATATAACAAGTTGAAGATGAAGAAGATAGGACCCTGTAATATCTTAAGGAAGTTTGATGCAAATGCCTATGAAATTGAGCTGCTAGATGGTGTGGGAATTTCTCCCATATTCAATGTTTCAAACCTATATCCTTATAGGAAATATGACACAGAAGGATCAGAAGATCAAGGAAAGATTCAGTGGGAGAAACAGATGCCTGTGGCAGAAAATCCACAGATGGAGAAAATTATGGATCAGAGGATTGACAAGAAGACCATAAGGAAAACCTATTTTGAATATCCGGTCAAATGGAAGGGACACCCAATCGAAGATGCCAGTTGGGAAAACAAAGATGCCATCCAAAAGCTGGGAAAATCAGTGCAGGAGCTCATGGACAGGAGTCCATGAAATTCTGTCAAGGGGAGTATGATGTAGGAGCATCGCTGGCAAGCACGCAGAGGCAGGACCACTCAACAGGTGGGAGTTCTTCCAGAACTTCAATGTTGGCAGTTGCAGCTGATTTTGAAACCCACCTTAACTCAACGCCGAAATTTACCTTTGGAGGCACGCTTGAACCAGTGTCAAAATTTACCCTTTGAGGCACGTTTTGAAAATCGCAAGCGGAGCATGAGTTTTCGTTATGGCTCTAGATTGAGACTGGTCTAAGATAGCCAGTAGATTAAGTTTTAGAGTAGATAAGTAGGTAGGGGAAACCCTAAAATTCCTTATGAGTTAAATAGAGGTTTTGTATGCCTAGATAGGGTTAGCTGCAATACAGAGGGAAGTTAGCCGTAAGAGAACTGCGAGTTGGCAGGAGATCTCAGTTTTCAGTGATTGTAAATTGAATGTATTTTGTAGCCATTTTGGCACTTGTGAATATAACAGAAGGAAAATTGATCCAAATACATGGTATGTGAACAATGTTTGCAATTTCCTGTCATTCTATTTTTATGAGTAAGTGAATGAATCAAGATAGGAGATAATGGAACTGTGAATGTTAGTTTTTTTTTTTCAGTTTCAATTGTTTCTCTTCATTTGAATCTATGCAAGGTGTGCATTGAGCCTGAGGGGAATGCAAGGAGATCGGGAGGAATTTCTCTGTGAGAAACCCCTTGGATATGAGTTATCGAGATCCATTAGACGGAAGGAGTGCGCAGGAAATCAAAGTCTTCACCAGACATATCTCAGGAAGAATAAAACTTTAGAAAGTGTTATCGAGATCCAGGAACCCATTTCCCAGGAGAAGAGAAGGTTGAAACCTTTGGGGACTTAGAAAATTTTCTAATTCTGAGAGACTAAGAGCTTAGGAGAAGGAGCGTTATTGACCATCAAATCACGGTGGAGAATCAGTGGCTGTCTAATTCGAGGCAAGTGTGCAAGCATTAACGTTGTGTATGTCTAGGAGGGAAAACCCATGAAGACTTGAACAGATGGTGGAGATCCTTGAGGAGGAACCGTCGACATCCCGCAGGACATTGGATCAAGTGGAACTGCGAGAAGGTTAACGACGACGGCCTTTCAATGCCCAAAACTTAGGAGGGATAGAATTCGTTGATCCCCAATAAATCTGGACCGTTGGTCCATTTCATGATATTGGCTATCGCGAGTTGGGAGGACAGAGGTCCTTGACTCCCAAAACCCTGAATCACAAAATAGCGATTCATTAAGACAAGATCAGGACCATCGGATCTTTGGAGGCTTAGAGTCGTTGATTTGTAGTGAGGGAGTGTTTTGGCATTTCGACGATCGGGAGGAGGAACGAAAGGACTTCATGAAGGGAAAAGTCGTGAAATGTGAAACTTCGAAGTGATCGCAACCGTCGGCCAAGGGGATATCTAGGTCGTAGATCTCGTGTCATCACGATTTTGGTGTTTGTGACTTAGAGGATTCATATGTGCCTTCATGGTAAAGTTTGTGGTCATGAGCGTGTGGTCACGTGAGTTGGGAAAGGGGAGGAGCTAACCTCTGTTATCCCTCATCGGGGTTTCGGGACTTTGAGGGGCCAAGGACTCACTGTATTGGAAACCTTGGGATCGCGAAATGCGACGCATTTTTTTTATAGTTAAGATCAGGGTTGCGCCTGCGGTCACATGGAGTGGAGGCACGCGCCTAGTGTTGGTTTGTGTGGGAAAAACACAGAGAAGGGCCTATGGACTTGGAGATACAGGTTCCATCTCGGAACTAGGAGAGTCATTCCAGCTCTAGAATCAGAGATCCTGACCAGGAGGTCACGCAACCCTTAGGAGGGATAGGGGGTTTGCATCACATTCCCTTTTCCACCTCATCCCACCAGGTTAGGGTTTGGGTCTTGGGTTTTTTTCCTCTTCATTTTTTGGCTTAATTTTAAAATTTAGTTTCAAAATTTTGTGATGGGATTTTTGTGAATGAGTATAGCTGACACATCTCTTCTTAGAGATTAGCTACCACCATTCTATATAGTTTGTGTTGATTTTCGTATTGTATTGTTTTCACTATTTCATTCATTGATATAGATTAGGTTTCAATATATTATTATACTCTTTTCAATATCTCTATGTTAGTTTTTTCGTTATTTCTATCTTTGTTTCATTCTCAACATAATCTAGATCACCTTAAAAGCACTAACATTTTTATCAAAACACAAAGATAGGGTTTCAAACTTATAAATGGGGAATTCTCCTCACATTAACTTACCTCTAAATAATTGGCTAAACAATAAACCCACATTACTTGGTTTCTCTTTCCAAATTTCTCACAACAATGTCTTGAACCACATCGTTAAAAGCTGTATAGAGACAATTTTTTATCATTCTTACAAGGAATATAAGAAGCATAAATATTTCTATGTATGAGACAACTAGTGAGAAATTGAAAAGTCCAATAAGGAACATGAGGACGATGACAAACATAATGAAAAAGGAAAGAATCTTGCAGTTAGACCTAGTGGTATCACCAAGTTTGATGTCATTGAAAAAACATAAGAGAGGGTTGGAAATAGCCCATTAAGACCTTGTACAATAATTCAAGTTTCCAAATTGCAATACATTCAGAACAATATAAAGGGGGTTCACAACCTAGGCAAGGCTTCAATGTAAAACTTTTCATGTACTATTGAAAGTTTGACAATTCTTAAAAATCCCTCATGATATGTCAAAGGAGGCATGAATATGTTGGTGGGGAGTTTAATTACACATGATAATAAAATAATGATAGTTAAAAGTAATATCACACACACACACACACACACACACACACACACACACACACACATAAAAATATTACTACCCAAACAAGAGATAATAGTTTGAAATTGGTGAACATAACAATGTTTTGTTTTAAAGGAAAATATGACGAGAAAATAAATTATTTTATTTTAAACCAAAATAATAGGAGAAAATGTTAGGGACCTAACCCCTCATGTAGGTAGAATAATATATTTCCATGTAATAAAGGTCAATATTAATAAGGCCTAGCAATAGGAAAGAATAAGCCCAATGTAAGAAGACCTAACAGAAGCTTTCGCTTCTTGAAGAATCTTCCTCTAGATGGTTCTTTTGATAGACATATTTAGTATAAATAGGAGTCGAGTGTATGATAAATTTTGTCTTGGATTTTATTGGAATAGAGCTCTACTCTACTGGTGGTTTCCCCCTTGAAGAGGCAAGTGAAAATTTCTCTTAGTAATCAAAGTGCTCTTTCTGGTGTTATTCTGGTATCATTTTGGTATTTTTGTGGTGTTGTTCTGGTTATATTGTTGTTTATATTGTTTACAAGTGGTATCACAACACCTTCCTTGGAAAAAAATTGTGGGTTAATTTTTTTTCAGGGTAGAGACGTATTCCAACATCTTTAAGCTACATATATCTGTCGTTACACAAATATGTTATACATGCAGTAAATACAAGAGGTACTTAAGTGCACATCTGTTGGCCACCCTTGTAACCCTTGTTGGTACCCCTTCGAGTGGTAGTGCATCATACAACACCTGTATATAGATCAGCCTAGATTTATTGAAGCCCTCCATAGATAAACCGATCGGTCCCCTGACTGTTATAGTGCTACCAAGAACAACACTCGGGAAGATACTCTCTAGTACCTGGGTAGTCGGGTAGTACGGCTAAGCGCATAGTCTAGTCTCCTTAGTTGGTTCCCTAAGATATTGGCTCAAGTACTATTGTTGGACCCCACACGTATATCAGATAACTATAGCACAGGGAAAACCCTTGTCTGTAGAACCCTTGGGAAGGAAACAAAAAATAGAACAGAGAAAATCTATTGTCGTGTTGAAATTACTACAAATTTCTTCCTGTTAAACTTTTGAGCATTTCATCACTGCAGTATTCTTCAAATTGGAGTATAACTCCGCAGGAGTAAAAAAATAAAAAAATAAAATCAACAATTTTTTTTTGTGGACCCAACCCCCCTTCCAACACCCTTATTTGGGATTTACCCCATTGGATTCAACTTGTCGCCCTGATCCTTGTGATACACTTCACCCATGAACCATTTTCTGTGTGGTCCCACCCACTCATTTTCATGTTCCCTCGTCATCATGGCCCATACCCGTAGCCAATACTAGGAAGCTCGCTTCAATACCTTGCACTCTAATTTTACAGAAACCCAACAAGAAGTGCAACAAATCAGTTTCAATATTGTCTCCATCAATCAAAAAATGCATTCCTCCATAGATTCCTCAATCGCTACCTCAATTGCGGAACTCAAAGAAGACCTCAAACAAGACGTGACTACCCAGCTTGAATCAATCACTACGATGATCTGCACCAAGATGCATATCCCTGTAGATATTCCCTTATCTGACCCACCTTTGCATGACGAAGGTGAAACTTCCTCTCATTCCCATAATTTTCATCCCCATCACTTTCAGCATGACCTACGCCTTCCACATGTGGATGTGACCAAATTTGATGGCTCAGATCCCACTGGCTGGGTAACTCAAATGGAACATTATTTCTCTTTGTATGGCATTACGGATGAGTTGGCCAAACTCCAGTATGGTGTTCTCCATCTAGATCAAGAACATTGGCAATGGTGGCAATGGAGAAAAAATTCCCGCCAAGGGTATTTGGCTTGGACACACTTTGTGGCAGAGCTTTATGAACGCTTTGACACTGACACCAACCATTTAGGCCATTTGAAAAAGTTAAAACAATCTAGCACAGTGGAAGACTTTATAGAGCTTCTTTTGAGCGACTGGATTTCACACAGAGGGCGTGTCTGATGCTTTTTTCCGAGAATGTTTTATTAGTGGCCTCAAGGATGAGATTTGTTCCCATGTCCTCATGGCTTGACCTCAGATTTGGGTGGACACTACTAAAAGAGCTAAGGAAGCACAACATGTTGTCTCTTCTCAAACCTGAAAACCCTCCTTTATTCCTTGCACAAAACCAATAACTCCCACTCCTCCTTGTACTCCACTAAAGATCCAGAAATTTACCAGGGATGAAATGGCTGAATGCCAACTCAAAGGCCTTTGTTATAATTATGATGATAAATATTTTTTGAGACACAAGTGTAAGGAACAAAATCTTTTTATGGCCATCTCAGAGGATGTTTCAGAAGAGGATGTTGAGGCTCCCCTTGTGTCCATGTCACCTAAACCCACTGACATAACCCCTCCCTCAGACCCTTCTGATGTAGAATCGGTCATTTCCCTAAATTATCTCACTGTATTATCTACTCCCCAAACCCTCAATCTAATTGGTTACATCAAGCATAGGAAGGTCATAATTCTTGTTGATAGTGGAAGCACCCATAATTTTATTCATCGCCACATTTCCCAAGAAACTAATATCTGTATTCGGGCATTCAATAATTTTCAAATCACGATTGCCAATGGCGGGCCCATGAAATGTGTAGGGAATTGTGAAAATGTGTGTCTCCAAATTGGTGACTACCACCTAAAATATCATATATTTGTTATCGACATGGGACATTGTGACATTGTGTTGGGTGCAGAATGGCTAAGGACTTTGGGTCCCATTCTCATGGATTTTAAGGAATTAACCATGCAATTCGACCAGGAGGGCCAACCATATAAGTTCCAAGGAATCATTGTCGGTTCCCCGGAGATCATTAGTTCCCATCGCATGGAAAAGCTGCTCAGAAAGGGTCATTCTGGCATTATTTCCCAAGTCCATGCCATATAAGCAACTGAGACACCCTCTGTGTTGTCGAACCTTCAATCCATCCTCTCTAAACATTAAGTGGTTTTTTCCACTCCCTAAGGAATCCCTCCTTCTCATGGTGTTCATGATAATTCCATTACCCTTATCCCAGGTATCCTTCCTCCCAATATTCGTCCCTATTGTCACCCCTTTTCCCAAAAAAATGAAATTGATAAAATTGTTCAAGAACTACTCAATGCAGGTTATATTTTCCCTAGTACAAGACCCTACTCTTCTCCTTTGGTCATGGTCCTTAAGAAATAAGGTTCTTGGTGCATGTATCCTGACTTCCAAGCCCTCAACAAACTCACCATTAAAGACAAATTTCCCATCCCTGTCATTGATGACCTCTTGGGTGAATTGAGTGGTGCCCAGTTCTTTACTAAACTTGATCTTCGTTCTGGCTACCACCAAATCTGTATGAAAAAGGAAGACATTCCTAAGACTGCATTTAGAACTCATGAGGGCCACTATGAGATTTTGGTCATGCCCTTTGGCCTGTGTAATGCTCCCTCCACTTTGCAAAGCCTCATGAATCATGTCTTCTATCCTTTTCTCTGTCATTTTGTCTTAGTTTTGTTTGATGATATCCTCATCTATAGTAAAACATGGACAACCCATTTTTTTCATGTGGATCGAGTTCTCCATCTACTCTCTCATCACCAACTTTTCCTCAAACAATCTAAATTTTCTTTTGGTGCCTCAGAAGTCGAGTACTTGGGTCATCTTGTTGGAAAGGATGGCGTCAGGGTGGATCCTAAAAATATTGAAGCTATGCAAGATTGGCCTCACCCAAAGACTCTCAAAATATTGCATGGATTTCTGGGTTTAACAGGTTATTATCGCAAGTTTTTAAATAATTATGGAAATATTGTGACACCTCTCACTACACTCCTTAAAAATAATTCTTTCACTTGGACTCTAGATGCTTCTCAGGATTTTCAAACCTTGAAGATGGCCATGTGAACCACTCCAGTCCTGGCCCTTCCTGATTTCACAAAGACCTTTGTCCTCGAATGTGATGCTTCTAGGAAAGGAATTGGTGTTGTCCTTATGCAAGAGGGTCATCCTTTAGCCTTTACTAGCAAACCATTGTCTGAGCGAAAATTGGGAAAATAAATCTATGAAAAGGAAATGTTGGCTATTTTGCATGTCGTGGATCTTTGGCACCCTTATCTATTGGGGCAACGCTTCCAAATTAAGACATGTTGGCACAGGGGCAGACCCAGGGTTCAACTCTACAAGAGCGCACCAACAAAACCCTAACTACCGACCCTTTCGGCAACACCTGCGAAGCAGATGAAGTCTTACCTGAGGTAGAGGCAGGGGTGGTTGCAAGACTCAAGTGTCTGCAACCTTAGCTAGGACACAGATCTGTGATTAAATAGCTTACAAAGTACTTAGCATCGGTCATTCATCAATATTCAACCCTTATTATACTTCGCAGAAAGCACAGAGCATCGCAATATTCACTTAGATCTAAGGTATTTCAGCACTTAGCAACAATAAAATAGATTAAATCCAGTATATCAGCACTAAGCATCCTCATACACATCATATCTACTATTCATACACATCTAATAAGCAAAAATCATAAGTAATTCTATCTAAACATGTCATAACACTTAGCAAGAGAGGGACAACACATGTAAGCAACAACACAAAGCATGACACATAGATTTACGTGGTTCACCCCCACCTTGGGGCTACGTCCACCAACTCTTCTTCTTTATTATCTCAGTCAAGAAGTTACACCACTGAGCCTCAACAATCCTTACTCCGCACGGGAAAAAATATTTGCGCAGCTCGCTAGATCCTTCTTCCTTGCGCTTTATCACAAAGCCTTTCCCAACCTTCTACAACAACTTGCACTTAGCTCTGTTGGCATGTTTTCAGAAGGCAGAGTATTTGTTTTTCATTGATGGCAAGGTCAACCCGATGATGGCGAACAAGAGATAGATCACGACCAACATCACAACGATGATCGCATGGCAAGATCAGAAGCTAAACAACACAATGATGATCGCATGGCAAGATCAGAAGCTAAACAACACAATGATGATCGCATGGAAAGATCAGAAGCTAAGACACATTTTGGGTATCATAAACTAAACTCCATTTCGGAGTTTCAGATACCGGGAGTTGGAAGAGTCAAGAGTTGAGACTCTTCATCATAGGAGTCATGAAGTCGCGCAATGTGAAATGCCGAAATCCCGAAACAGGCACATCAACAAAGAGTTTCACAGACCGGGAAATAACTCCATTTCGGAGTTTCAGGTACCAGGAGTTGGAGTGTCGAAACACTTCACCACAGGAATTCCAAAATGCGAAAAACACTTTTTGGTGTAGGTTCCGGGTACCGAAAGTTGGAGTGTCGAAACACTTCACCACAGGAATGTCGAAATGCCGAAATGCAAAAAACACTTTTTGGTGTAGGTTCCGAGTACCGGGAGTTGGAGTGTTGAAACACTTCACCACAGGAATGCCGAAATGTCGAAATGTCGAAATGCAAAAAACACTTTTTGGTGTAGGTTCCGGGTACTGGGAGTTAGAGTGTTGAAACACTTCACCACAGGAATGCCGAAATGCCGAAATGCGAAAAACACTTTTTGGTGCAGGTTCCGGGTACCAGGAGTTGGAGTGTCGAAACACTTCACCACAGGAATGCCGAAATGCCGAAATGCCGAAAGGGACTATTGTGAGTCTCGAAGACTCGAAGGGGAAAATGTTGAAATCTCGTCAGTCGTTCGATTAAGAAAAGAAGGGATCAGATTATGAAGTTTTGTGGACCATTGATCTGGCTCCATTTCGGGGATTGTGACTTGGAGAGTCGAGATGCTTCACAACAAGAATTCGCGACATGCGAAATCGTGAATTGCCAAAATATGAAATTCGAAAGATATTTTGTTTCTTGTAATCCAACGATGCAGATGAATTCGAATATGATCGAAGGGCTACTGTTTCACCTCACAGCTAATTATTTAGTTATGATTCAGTTAGCAGAACCAAATCATGGTTCTTGGACGATTGGTGTTTCATTTGTTGAAGCATTGTTCTATTGATTTGAGGGGTAACTGAAGTGGTAGTAGTGTATAAACAAAATATGCAGTGACTGTGCTTAGTTGGTTGTTCTGAATAGAAAAATGAGTTGAACTGTAAGAAATGGAAAATTACAGTATGCGCAGTGTGAGATCGACAATATGCGCAGTGTGAGATAAAACTCAAAGATGAGTAATAGATGAGGAATAGACAGAAGCAAGAGCAGAATTGCAGAACAACTTGAAGAAGAGAAGAATTGCAGAACAACTTGAAGCAGAGCACAATTGCAGAGCAAACAAAGAAAGAGAAGAATTGCAGAACAGTTAGAAGCAGACCAGAGTTACAGAACAAAGAAGAAGTGGTAAGAATCGATTTATCTATGTTGTTGGTTATTCAATCATCTATCTGTAATAGGGGTGGTAGGGAGGAGCTAGGGAGGATTGTTTTCCTCAGAGGTTCAAGTGGGTGCTTGAACATAGGGAGTTGTAGCTTCCATTTGGTTGCAGCCAAAGAAACCAAGGTGGCAGGGTGGTGCAAGGGAGAACAATTGTTCTTTGTTATACATGTTGGTGCCTGTGTGACTGGAAGTTGGTGCTTCCATCCAATTCGTGCTGGAACACTTAGGGAGTTGTTGCTTCCTTCTAGTGGGTGCTAGAGAAACCAGAGAATTGGTGCTATCAAACAATTTGGAGCTTGTAAAACAGAGGTAGTAGCCTCACATTGAGTCGATGCTCAATTATAGATGATGTACAGAACTTAAAAGACTGCCTATCATTTCAAAGAAGAAGAGGTTTTCTCCCTTTATGGGTTTCCTCATGAAAATCTATCTCTGTGTATATCTTGTGTGTGATTGATGCTCATTATTTATATTGTCCATATGTTGTATAATATTAATGATCACTTGGAGAAAGATTAAAAATGGTTTAATTGAATTAAAATAGTTTAAGCACAGTAACAACTAATTCACCCCCCCCTCTCAGTTGTCTTAGTAATTTCAACAATTGGTATCAGAGCAGGTTCCTTTTATTTAAAGGTATATCTGTAAGCTTAAACATGACAAGTCATGAAGGGACTTCAGCCAATAAGCCTCCTCTGTTTGATGGAACAAATTTTGCCTTCTGGAAGGTTAGAATGAGAACATACCTAATGGCCTTAGGCGTTGATGTTTGGGATGTAGTAGAGACTGGATACACAAAGCTTGTTGTGCTAGCTTCCAAGGATGATAAGTTAGAATTTAGCTTTAATGCTAAGGGAATGAATGCTATCTTAAATGGGCTTGCAGAAGCTAAGTTTGTAAAGGTGATGCATCTTCAAACTGCCAAAGAAATGTGGGATAAACTTATTAGCAGCTATGAAGGAAATGAGAAAGTAAAAGATGCCAAACTTCAAACATATAGATTGAAATATGAACAACTAAATATGAATGAAGATGAAACAGTTAGAAAGTATTTTTTAAGAGTTGAAGAACTTGTGAATGCCATGAAGGGTCTTGGTGAGAAGTTTGAAGAATCATTCTTAGTTCAGAAGATTTTAAGATCTCTACTTGATAAATTTAATCCAAAAGTCTCTGCAATAGAAGAACTAAATGATATTAAAACTATGTCCATTGATCAACTTCTAGGAACTTTAACTGCATATGAAATGAGAATTAGCAAAGATAAATCCATTACTAGAGAAGCATCGTTTAAAGCAGACAAGAATACTGATTCAGAATTAGATGATATTGAGGCAAAATTTGTGAGAAGGTTAAAGAAAGGATCAAGTAAATATCAAGGCAAGTTGCCCTTCAAATGATTTAAATGTGGTAAGATAGGTCATTTTTCATCTAAGTGTTCCCATCAGAAAAAGGACCAGAACTCTAATGATGAAAAGAAGTACAAATTCAAGAAATATAGTAAGAAGAAAATTTTGTGTGCAAATAATGACAATTCCTCAGAAGACACCCATAGTGACTCTTCCTATGAAGATAAGGTAGATGACTTCATGCTTATGGCCAAAGAGGATTATGATAATAAAATCATAGGCAATGATGATAATGATGAAGAAGTTGTGGTTGATATGGAAGGAGAACTGATCAGTGCACTGGAAGAGATTGACAGACTTAGAATTAAGAACAGAAAGCAAAAACAATTGCTGATACAGTTCGAGAAAGACAGTAAACAACCTGATGAAGACTTTGCCCTGCTAAAAGTGGAATTAGAAGAGGAAAAGAAAATAGAATACATAATGAAACAACAGTTGTCAGAGAAGAAAGTGAGGTGCGATGCCTTAGAAGAAGAGATAGTAAAAACCAGAAAAGATATGGAGAAGATTAAGGGATTGTATCACCAAAATCTGCCAAGTATTAAATCCTCAGAAGGATTAACCTCCATTCTAAATCAGCAAAGAAACCCAAAGTTGAAAGATGGATTGGGGTATGAAGAAGGATCAAGTAGTGATCATCCAAGTAATACA
>ML792451.1:99367-124558 GCA_009831015.1 Picea engelmannii | reverse complement strand
ATTTGATCCCCACTGCTGAAAATGTCAAGGTTTGGAAGAAGAAAGTAGATGACAAGTGTGGACTAGTGTTATCAGCCAAAAGACAAAAGAATCCCTGGTATATTGACAGTGGATGTTCCAAACATATGACTGGAGACAAAAGTAAGTTTATAACTCTAAGTGAAAGCAAATCAGAGAATGTAACTTTTGGAAATGATGCACCAGGAAAAATAAAAGGTAAAGGAATGGTAAGTTTGAGTAATGGAAAAGGGAAAGCTCAAGATGTGCTGTTTGTAGAAGGTCTGAAACATAATCTGCTTAGTGTCAGTCAAATCTGTGACCGAGGATGTGAATTTGTTTTTACCTCTAAAGACTGTAGAATAAAATCTGTGAATTAGTGACAGCTAGTTGCAAAAGGGATAAGAACAGAAAATGATGTCTATGTGTTAAAAGAAGAAAAAGAAGAATGCCACTTAAGCAAGTATGATGAAAATTGGTTGTGGCATAGGAGACTTGGACACCTAAATTTTGATCATATAATCAAACTCAGAAACAATGGGGAAGTAAAATATCTTCCAAATATATCAAAGCCATACGACTCTATTTGTAAACCCTGTCAGATAGGAAATCTTACTCGCACTCAGTTCAAATCTAAAAAATTTCCTTCAACAGAAAAACCTCTCCAGTTAGTACATATGGATTTATGTGGACCATCAAGAAAAGAAGGTACAGGAAAAGAAAACTATTTTATGTTGATTAGTGATGATTATTCTAGACTAACGTGGGTTGCCTTTTTGAAGGAAAAATCTGAAGCATTTGAAAAATTCAAAGTGTTTAAGGCTCTGAATGAAAATCAAATAGGAAAAAGATTAAAGGCAGTAAGGTCTGATAGAGGAGGAGAGTTTAGTTCATGGAACTTCAAAGAGTTCTGTGATAAACATGGGATCAAAAGAGAGTACACAATTCCAAGGACTCCACAACCAAATGGAGTTATTGAGAGGCATAATAGATCAGTACAACAAATGGCAAGATCAATGATGAATGAAAGGAACATACCTCAGACAAATTGGGTAGAAGCAATTCATACAGGTGTTCATATCCTTAACAAAACTCATCTTAGGCCACACAGTGACAAGACTTCTTATGAACTATGGTTTGGAAGACCTGCTTCAATCAAGCATTTTAGCATCTTTGGGAGTAAATGTTATATCAAGAACAATGATGAAAATATTGGCAAATATGATGACAGGGCTGATGAAGGTATCTTCTTGGGTTATGCTACAAATAGTAAAGGGTACAGATGTTACAATAAGAAACTGTATAAACTGGTTGATTGTATAGATATAAAAGTTGATGAAGAAATCCTGGTCAGAAATGTAAGCAGTGTTGAACCAAGCAAAAAATATATAGTTGAAGATGAAGATGAACAGGTCCAATGATCAGAAAGGGAAGAATATAAATCAGATGAAGATATGAATACTTAGGCTAACACAAATCAGCAGAAAAAAGAAAAATCACCTCTCAGAATTGTTAGAAAGAATCATCCTGAAAATCAGATAATTGGAGATATAAATAAAGGAGTTCAGACAAGAAGGAAATTGATTAAAGACTCAGAACAATCTCATGTTTCTTTTTTGTCTATGACTAAACCTAAAAATTTTGATGAAGCCAGCCAACATGATGATTGGGTTAGAGAAATGAATGAAGAGCTTGATCAGATTGAGAAGAACAATACTTGGGAGCTTGTCCCTAGACCTGAAGATAAGAATGTAATAGGTTCCAAATGGGTGTTCAAAAATAAAATGAATGAAAAAGGACAAGTTGTTAGAAATAAAGCCAGATTGGTCTGTAAAGGGTATGCACAAGTTGAAGGTCGGGAATTTGATGAAACTTGTTCACTAGTGGCAAGATTGGAGGCCATCAGAATGTTTGTTGCATATTCATGCCATAAGAACTTTAAAGTGTATAAGATGGATGTTAAGTCAACTTTTCTTAATGGAGATCTAGATGAAGAAGTATATATGGAGCAACCTGAAGGATTCTCATTGACAGATACTCCTAATTATGTTTGCAAGCCGAAGAAGGCCTTATATGGACTGAAACAAGCACCATGAGCTTGGTATTATAGACTAGACAAATTTTTACAAGACAAAGGGTTCAAGAAAGGTACTGTTGACAACAATCTCTACATTAAGTCTGAAGGTGATAATTTACTAGTTGTTTTGGTTTATGTAGATGATATTATTTTTGGTTGTGCTAATGAATCATCTGTCCAGTGGTTTGCTAACTCTATGAAAACAGAATTTGAGATTTCCATGATAGGAGAACTGTCATATTTTCTTAGTTTACAAGTAAATCAGACTTCTATAGGAATATTTATCTCTGAAGAAAAATATTTGAAAGAGATGTTGAAGAAATTTCAGATGGAGGATTCCTCTCCTATTAGCACACCTATGGTGGTTGGTTGCAAGCTCAGTAAAGATGATATTTCACCATATGTTGATCAAAGGACATATCACTCTATGATAGGCAGTCTTCTGTACATCACAACATCTCGTCCTGATATAATGCAAGCTATTGGAATGGTAGGACGTTATCAGTCAGCTCCTAAACAAAGTCACTTGGTAGTTGTCACAAGGATATTCAAATACTTGAAGGGAACAATGACTTATGGTTTGTGGTATCCCAGAAATCATAATTTTCAGTTAACTTCTTATTCAGATATAGATTGGGCAAACTGTGTTGATGAGAGGAAAAGCACCAGTGGAGGAGCATTCTTCCTGGGTGACTCATTAGTAGCATGGCTTAGTAAAAAGCAAGGATCTATTTCCTTATCAACTACAAAAGCAGAGTACATTGCAGTTGCTACTTGTTGCACTTAGATTTTATGGATGATACAAACTCTTGCAGATTTGAAGGTAACTTACACTGATCCCATTCCACTTCACTGTGATAAGACCAGTGCCATTAGCCTCTCTAAGAATCCTGCACTTCATTCAAAATCTAAGCACATACCAATAAAATACCATTTTCTCAGAGAACAAGTTACAAACAGAATTGTCCAAGTGAATTATATTCCTTCCACAGAACAGATAGTTGATATCTTTACTAAACCATTAGCAATGACCCCTTTTGGATATCCTCATCAAAAGTTGGGGGTTATAACTTCTTTCGTCTAATCTATTCACCTGATCAGGGGGAGTCTTTATTGAATATCTAAGTTGCTCATAGTTGACAGGGGGAGTATGTACTGCAACAGCTCAAGGGGAGCGTGTTTCTTCTTTGACATTGATGTCAAAGGGGGAGAAAGTGTGGTAACTTCAAGGATGCTACAGTGGTATAGTTGGATGTTATTCAAGGGGTTGCCATCATAGTGGTATAGTTGGACGTTCTTCAAGGGGTTGCCATCAATGTTGAAGGGGGAGATTGTTGGCTTGTTTTCAGAAGGCAGAGTATTTGTTTGTCATTGATGGCAAGGTCAGCCCGACGATGACGAATAAGAGAAAGATCACGACCAACAACACAATGATGATCGCATGGCAAGATCATAAGCTAAACATCACAATGATGATCGCATGGCAAGATCAGAAGCTAAACCCCATTTCGGGTATCCGAAACTAAACTCCATTTCAGAGTTTCAGATACCAGGAGTTGGAAGAGTCAAGAGTCGAGACTCTTCATCACAGGAGTCCCGAAGTCGCAAAATGTGAAACGCCGAAATCCCGAAATAGGGACATCAACAAAGAGTTTCGCAGATCGGGAAATAACTCCATTTCGGAGTTTCGGGTACTGGGAGTTGGAGTGTTGAAACACTTCACCACGGGAATGCCGAAATGTCGAAATGCGAAAAACACTTTTTGGTGTAGGTTCTGGGTACCAGGAATTGGAGTGTCGAAACACTTCACCACAGGAATGTCGAAATGTCGAAATGCCAAAATGTGAAAAAAACTTTTTTGTGTAGGTTTCGGGTACCGAGAGTTGGAGTGTCGAAACACTTCACCACAGGAATGCCGAAATGCCGAACTACCGAAATGTGAAAAATAATTTTTGGTGCAGGTTCCGGATACCAGGAGTTGGAGTGTCGAAACACTTCACCACAGGAAGACCGAAATGTCGAAATGCCGAAAGGGACTGTTGTGAGTCTCGAAGACTTGAAGGGAAAAACGTCGAAATCCTGTCAGTCGTTCGATTAAAAAAAGAAGGGATCAGATTATGAAGTTTTGTGAACTGTTGATCTGGCTCCATTTCGGGGATCGCGACTTGGAGAGTTGAGATTCTTCGCAACAGGAATTTGCGACATGCGAAATTGTGAATTGCCGAAATACGAAATGCGAAAGGCATTTTGTTTCTTGTAATCCAATGGTGCAGATGAATTCGAATATGATTAGAGGGCTACTGTTTCACCTCACAGCTGATTGTTCAGTTATGATTCAGTTAGCATAACCAAATCATGGTTCTTGTACGATTGGTGTTTCAGTTGCTAAAGCGTTGTTATAGGGATTTGAGGGGTAACTGAAGTGGTAGTAGTGTATAAAACAAATATGTAGTGACTGTGCATAGTTGGTTGTTCTAAATATAAAAATGAGTTGAATTGTAAGAAAGGGAAAATTACAGTATGTGCAGTGTGAGACCAACAATATGCGCAGTGTGAGATAAAACTCAGAGATGAGTAACAGATGAGGAATAGACAGAAGCAAGAGAAGAATTGCAGAATAGCTTGAAGAAGAGAAGAATTGCAGAACAGCTTGAAGCAGAGAAAAATTGCAGAACAGACAGAGGAAGAGAAGAATTGCAGAACAATTAGAAGCAGACCAGAGTTACAAAACAGAGAAGAAGTGGTAAGAATCGATTTATCTGTGTTGTTGGTTATTCAATCATTTATCTGTAATAAGGGTGGTAGGGAGGTGCTAGGGAGGACTGTTGTCCTCAGAGGTTCAAGTGGGTGCTTGAACACAGGGAGTTGTAGCTTCCATCTGGTTGCAGCCAGAGAAACCAGGGTGGCAGGGTGGTGTAAGGGAGAACAGTTGTTCTCTGTTATATAGGTTGGTGCCTATGTGACTAGAAGTTGGTGCTTCCATCCAGTTGGTGCTGGAACACTTAGGGAGTTGTTTCTTCCTTCTAGTGGTTGCTAGAGAAACCAAAGAGTTGGTGCTCTCAAACAAGTTGGAGCTTTTAAAACAGAGGTAGTAGCCTCACATTGAGTCGATGCTCAATTATAGATGATGTACAGAACTTAAAAGATTGTCTATCATTTCGAAGAAGAAGAGGTTTTCTCCCTTTATGGGTTTCCTCGTGAAAATATGTCTCTGTGTATATCTTATGTGTGAGTGATGCTCATTATTTATATTGTCCATATGTTGTATAATATTGATGGTCACTTGGAGAAAGATTAAAAATGGTTTAAATGAATTAAAATTGTTTAAGCACAGTAACAACATATTCACCCCCCCCCCTCTCAGTTGTCTTAGTAATTTCAACAAGCTCTACAAGCCTCTTAAAAGCATGCACAGAGCTTTTACAATCCACAACCGATCACATAGATCTAATTACTAGCACTAAGCCATTCCCCCTTACATTGTCTTAGTATCTATTTATAGAATACAAAAGTGGGCCTAAGTGTGGGTAAACCCACAGGCCGACATCCCTTTCCCATTACATTAACCCAAAACCCTAAAATATGCCCAAAGTGGGCTGAGATCCCATGATCTCTGCTTCGCCTGGCGCTCCATCTTTGACAAGTTGTCGAAGTCCCAAAAACAGTCAAATATGACCAAGTGTTCCTCAAAACTTGGTCAAGGGCCAACAAGGCAGATCATCAAAGCCTCAAGTATTTTTTGGAACAACGCCTTTCCTCCCCATAGCAACACAAATGGGTGAATAAGGTCTTTGGATATGATTATGAGATCATTTACAAAAAAAACAAAGACAATGTGGTTTTTGATGCACTTTCTAGAAAATATGAAGATGAAGGGTCCCTTTTTTCTCTCTCATTCATTGTACCAGATTGACTCCAAGTTGTTCACCAAGAATGGTTACACGATCCCAAAAGTTCACATATGATACAACAATTGCAATCCAATTCTTCAATTTCCCCAGGGTACACTTGGCTCAATGATGAAATTTGATACAAAGGCCATTTGTATTTAAGTAAACAGTCAAAATTTAAATCCATGGTACTTTCTAAGCTTCATGCTACAACCATAGCAGGGAACTCCGGGTTTACCAAAACCTATGACCAGGTCAAACGTTCTTCTTTCTAGGATGGTATGAAACAGGACGTTCATAATTTTGTGGCTAAATGTGATGTTTGTCAACACAACAAGGGAGAAATAGTCAAATCTCCTCGCACACTACAACCGCCTCCAATTCCACCTGCTATTTGGCGGGATATCTTTATGGTTTTTATTGTAGGAATTACCTAAATCGGGCAATAAATCAGTCATCATGGTGGTAGTTGATTGTCTTTCCAAGTATGCTCATTTATGTGCTCTTCAACACCCATTTACAACATCCACTGTGCTCAACTTTTCATGGATCAGGTCTTCAAGCTTCATGGCATGCCACATTCTATTGTTTTTTATCACAACCCAACTTTCACCAGTAATTTTTGGCAAGAACTGTTCAAGCTACAAGGCACCCAATTGCATCTCAGCATAACTTATCATCCCTAGAATGATGGTCAAAATGAAATTGTTAACAAGTGTTTGGAAACATATTTGATGTGTTTTGCATCAGAAAGGAAAAATCAATGGGCTCAATGGTTACCACTAGATGAATGGTGGTACAATACTTCCTACCATACAACTACCCGCATGACTCATTTTGAAGCGGTATACGGACAAAAGACACCTTCAGTTCTCTCATATTTTCCAGGTGTCTCGAAGTTCCAGGCGGTTGACCAAACACTTACAGTTTGAGAGGCTATTCTCTATACCTTCAAGGAGAATTTGGTCATGGATCAGAATCGCTTGAAGCAATGAGCAGATCAAGGTCGCTCTGAACATCAATTTGCAGAAGGGGATCAGGTGTTTCTTCGACTGCAACCTTACAAGAAAAATTCCCTCAAGGATGACCATTGTCAGAAACTGACGCCCAAATTTTATGGTCCTTATACTGTTCTCGAGCGTGTGGGATAGGTGGCCTATCAGTTAGCTTTTCCCAGTCATTCTAAGCTCCATCTTGTTTTTCATGTTTCCTGCTTAAAGAAGGTGATTGGAACTAAGTGCAAAACTCAAACCAACCTTCCCTAGTTGGATGCAAAAGAATCCATTTGGCTACAACCATAAGAAGTTTTGGACCAGCATGAGCGTCGTCTGCATCAACAAGCCATCAAGGAAGTGTTAGTCCAGTGGAAAGATACAACTTCAGTAGATTCCACTTAGGAACCAACTACCATTCTACAACAATTTCCTCATCTCAAGCCTTGAGGACAAGGTTGTTTTTAAGGGGGATGACATGTTAGGGACCTAACCCCTCACGTAGGTAGAATAATATATTTCCATGTAATAAAGTTCAATATTAATAAGGCCTAGAAATAAGGAAGAATAAGTCCAATGTAAGAAGACCTAATAGAAGCTTTCGCTTCTAGAAGGACCTTCCTCTAGATGGTTCTTTTGATAGACATATTTAGTATAAATAGGAGTCAAGGGTATGAGAACTTTTGTCTTGGATATTATTGTAATAGATCTCTGCTCTGCTAGAGGTTACCCCCTCGAAGAGGCAAGTGAACATTACTCTCAGTAATCAAAGTGCTCTTTCTGGTGTTATTCTGGTATCATTTTGGTATTATTGTGGTGTTTTTCTGGTTATATTGTTGCTCATCTTCCATTTCTAGCTATTTATTTATGTTCTGCATACTTTTTTATATCTGGAATATTACAGAAAACTAAAAATCTTGGATACTATAGAGAGATGACATCATTGTTTTGTTAGAAAAACAGGACCGTGGAGCAATAAAATAAAACAAATGCGGAAACAAAACACAGAAGATACATAATACAATAGAGACACAGATTTACGTGGTCCACCCAGTGTGGGCTACATCCACCAGAGAAATTGCCAGGTCCTTCCTTTATTATTATCCAGCATATGAAGGGATAAAACCTACAACAAACCCGGTGTAACTTCCTCTTCTTTCTCTCACAGTCTCCTATCTCAGAATACAATATTCACCATCAACTATAGCCGCAATACATTTCCCTCATAAAAGAGGGTTGCCTTCTAGGGAAAAAAAACCCTAACATAATCTCTATCGTTAGATCTGCGACCTTATAATGAACGGTCCAGATTTGCAATGAAATTACAATATACATTTACAAGGCAATTTTTCCTTCGAGGGCTTCACCACCGAACCCCCGCTGGGGACCCGCTTGCCCCCAGACCCCCCAGCCGGGGGTATAGCCCCCCCGGACCCCGCAGAGGGGGTACCCCCCCTCTGCACTCCCTCGCGTGGAAGAGTGTACATACTTCTGGGGTGTAAATACTCCATGGGGTATAAACACGGCTGAAAGTAAAAGACCTCTGAATCATGAAGATAATCAGACTCCACAACCAACATGTTTTGGTCATGGAATAAGAACTAAATTTTCTTCTTATGGGATAAGATATTGTCTTCCTCAAATGTAAGGAAATAGGTTAACAATACAATATCCAAAAGCATTTGGCAAGAGTGGAGGTCTTCCCCTTATACACCACTCATGGGTTATTTCAGGTGTCGTGGTTTTCCTTAAATAAATATGATGAATTAGCTAACATTCATGAATATCAATCAATAATGATTGTCCTCATTGTCAATTAACAATTAAGTTATCATAGAGTTTTACACCCTTGAAAGAAAATAAAGAATAACATAATGTTTTCTATTAATATTTAGAAATGAGCAACTACAATAGAAATTTATAATTCATGTTTAATATTTAATTACTGATTACATAAATTTATTTAACCTTTTAGAAAAACATAAATGAAACACTTACAACTTGTTTTGAAAATGCATTGGAAAATCATCTATATGCACAATTAAACAAGTGTGAATTCCACTTAAGAAAGTATATGTGATAAATGTAATTTCTAATAATCCTCAAAATATATAGTCAAATAGCCAACTCCAATAAAATGTATTAAAGGTATGTGAATTCAAAGGACTTGGAGGTATTGTTAGAAACTTTTGAAAAATATTTCAAAATTGCATATTTCATTATTAGTGTACATGGAAGGGTAAAATGTTCAAGCGGCTTAAAAAATGTGAAAGGAAGTTTCAAATTCTAAAAGTGTTATTGTGGTACTTCAATTTACTAATTTCTTTTGAGTCTAGAAAAATGTTCAGTTGTTGGCTTAACTTTTATTGATAATATTTCAAAATTCTAAACCCTAAAGTGTAGTTGCATTATTTTATAAAATGTGAAAGGAAGTTTCAAATTCTAAAAGTGTTATTGTGGTACTTCAATTTACTAATTTCTTTTGAGTCTAGAAAAATGTTCAGTTGTTGGCTTAACTTTTATTGATAATATTTCAAAATTCTAAACTCTAAAGTGTAGTTGCATTATTTTATAGAAATTTATTTTGAATCTACAAAAATGTTCTAGAATTTAAAGTTGTTCGCTTAACTTTTACTAATAATATTTTAATAGTTATATTATTTTATAGAAGTGAAATATCGTTATTTATAATATTTTATTAATATTTTATAAAAAAATATAATTCATTTTTAGCAAATATCTTATAATATTTTATAAAAAATATAATATTTTTAACAAATAACTTTGGATTTTGAGTGATTAACATACTCTCTTACATTAAAGAAATATCTTACCAAAAGATACTTTG
This sequence comes from Picea engelmannii, assembly GCA_009831015.1. Lineage (NCBI taxonomy): Eukaryota > Viridiplantae > Streptophyta > Pinopsida > Pinales > Pinaceae > Picea > Picea engelmannii. The sequence goes on along the minus strand of ML792451.1, from coordinate 114,754 downwards.
ACATCATAAAATAAATATATTAAAAATATTGTTTTTAATATTCATATCATAAATTCAATTCATGTTTATAATGTTTATAGTAAGATATCAAAGCCAAGTCCTCACTCCCAATTAAACGTGAGTTGAATACGAATATGGCATCATGAAAGTATGTAACAACTTCCAAAAAGTAAAGCTAATATACAATACTAGGTTTTCAATAAAGTAAAGATGGTTTACTCGGTTTAGGTTTTCAATAAAGTAAAGATGGTTTACTCGGTTTAGGTTTTCAATAAAGTAAAGTCGAGAATATTAATACTAGGCTTTAGTAAAGTAAGGTTGATATAATGCTACGAGAAAATGAATACCACTGCAATGAGAAGGGAAAAGGGTCTCCCTTAAGAATCCCTTTAGATAAAAGTGTGGCGTGATATCATTTAAATTTTAGTGAATAAGATACCACTTTATCCCCGTGATGATGGATACTCGTCAGACATATTGTGAGTATATATATATATATATCTGAATAGGTTAGTTTTGAAGTAGTTTTATATGAGTAATGGTTGAGAATATGTGTAAAACTTATCTCCCCTCTTCCATAGATAGGATTTTTATTTTGATAGCTTTTTTTTTTAGTTTGAAAGTGAATTTGTATTAATAATTATAAGGTGGTTTTTTTAATTGTGATTTTTTTTTTCATAGATAAGATTTTTATTTTGATAGCTTTTTTAAGTTTGAAAGTTTAATTTGTGTTAATAATTACAAGGTGGTTTTTTTAATTGAGATGTTTTTTTAGAAAAAAGAAAAACCAAATTCAACAAAGTGAAGATTGAGATGATTTGGCTTTAATGTTAAAGTTTAATTAGTTATTGAATTCATGTAATATATATTTTTTTGTTCTTTTTCGATGTGATAGGGACTTTCATTATATAACAATTTTACTACTATTTTGAATGGTGTATATATCCTATTCTTCTTTGTTTTTCAACCCATGACTTTTAAGAAGGAAACATATGTTCTTAATCATTAACTTCACTTAAAAATATATAGACATTAATTAAATAATCATTATATGTAGTGGAATAAGATTGAAATATATGGATGTACTTGATTATTTAAGAGTTATTCTCCTTAGTATAAAGAGTTATTATGTGATTCATTAAAATAATATTTTTGAGAGTTGTACTCCATCTACATATTTGGTGTGCAGTGTGTATATGTAAATTTCTATGCTTTATTATGTGGTAATATTCCCATGCCTCCATCAATAATGACAATTTTAACTTTTTAAAAACTAAATACAACTTACATTATCAGATTTAATGAAAAAAATTCAATTAATATTTCAAAACTTCAACATATCATTAATCATTTCTTAAATAACATGATTCTCTAACTCTACAACCACATTCTAGTATGGAATGTATAAGAATACCACATGATGCCATGTTCTCAAAAAACAAAAAAATACCCTTGGTGTGTAAGAGGGAATACTATGGATTTAAGAGTTTGATGAAAATGATCCCCCAATGCAACTCAATATGCAAACTCGTCATCCTAGGGCCGAAGGATAAGAAGGCAAGTTTAGATATTATCAGTCAAGAGATGAAAGTAGTAGAGATGTTCTTTAAATGAGATACATGATTGGGCCATCGTCATGAGTGACTTGAGGGATACATGATCTTAGAAAGGGATATACAATACGGGTTAGAAACATGTAACCACCATCAAGCACATCACCATATGTGTGTGTGTGTGTGTGTGTGTTCATTGGATGTAGCTTGAGTGGTTGGCAGGAATGATTGTTATCCTCCCCACCCACGTTCAAATCCTTGGAGTGACATGTTGTGCCTTTAATGGATCTATAAAATGGTTTTGTTGGTGAGCACCCACTATTATGAAAAAGATCAAATTCTCATGTTCCTTTGTGGATTTCAGGAGGTTTTCCTATAGACATAGTGAACACCGATCTCTAGTGTCGTAAACTATATATAGAGAGAGAGAGAGCCACCTTCTAATTGCTAAGAAGTTATATATAACTAGACTATGTTTGGATTCTAGAAAAATAACCAATCACCCAATAACACTTGTGAGCTAAGTGCTATCGCCATGCTATTCCACCCATGCCTAAACTCTTGATACATAAGGAGAGAGAGGGAATCGTTTCCTAAGCACTTATATACAAATGTAGTGGATGTATACTCTCCCACGTTATACGTTATAAGGTCTCAACTTTTTAGAAAATTACCACTTTACTTCTTAGCACGATCCTTTCATTATTTGAATGTTTCATATCTCGCATTTATTATTTAAGAAATAAATTTATGCCTTTTTTGTTATATTCATCATGAAGGTCATAAATTACAATTTACCTCAAAAAAATACCTTACTCATGGATACATGGATCCACATATATTAGTATGTACCATGATAAATATTCATCTTAAGTTTCCATACATTTCTTATAGAATAACTCCTCCACATTTTCTTGTTGAGAATATAAGTCTCCTTAAGATTAGAAGGATTCTATGTTGATAGTTGTAATATTTGGTTTTGAGATTTTAGATTAAATAATGTATTTTGTTATTTTATGAAAGGTTGGAGTGCTTAACCAATTAAAAGAAGTTGGAGTGTTTAGGAAATGTAATGTTGTGATCACTATTAATAATAAAATACATTTTTGACTACTAGACGGATAAGGACAAAAGTTATAGGGGGCTCTGATTTCACGAGAGAGGATTAAGGGGCTAAGTTTTTTATTATATTTTATTTACCCATAATTGTTTTCATTTAGAGAAGTGGTTACATGAGATTCTTGGGGAAGACCATGTGGTTCTTGATTTCCAAGTAAATATATAAACCCATCTTTGGGTTATTTGGAGGGTTCACACTCTTCATTATGTTCACTCTTTCATTCATTATTTCTCATTTATCACTCATTCATTTTTTTTTCTTGGATTGGGACATGGAAGAGAATTGACAAAGAAGCCATTGTTTCGTAGTTGTAGTAATGATTGGTGTATTCCATCCATGAATGAATACTTGCATGACTAAGATGCATTGGCATGTGTTAAGTTTTGTTCATAGTTGTGAATCTTAAAAATCTCAACATGGATATTCTTGACTAAATGTATTGGAGCCTTGTAAATAAGTGGACAACCTGAGGGAATGCGTGGTAGTGAAGGGGGTTCATTGTCTTTGGGTGGTGCAGGCTGGAGAGAAGAGAGTTGGTGTACTTTGGATTGTTGTTTGTTGAGAAACCTATGAGAGCTTAAGTGTTGACTAGTTTGGGAAGCTGAGTGTCGTCTTGGAACTTGTCCTTTTGGATTCATAGTCCTGGCTCGGGGGTGACACTATTTTTTATACTTGGAACAACAATGTCTACTATTGGATGGAACGTCCTTGGTCTGCAACCAATTGGTGATTGGATTTGTTTAAGATAAGTGCTCTCTGACATGGTTTCCTTTTCTTGTATATTTATTTCTGATGTGTATTAATTATTATCTTTGAAATTCATATTTATAATATGCATGCTTGTTGGTTATTGTTGTGCATGGCATAATATTCATTTCCTTTATGTTGTAACATGAATCTCAATCATTGAATGCGAGTCTTTCATGTGTCTTTATTAATTAGATGTTACTATAATTTTGAAATCAGTTTTGAAGCGAGTTTTTGAAACATGATCATTCTATGAGTGGTTGGTATGTTACAATAGTAATACATGTACTATTTTCATTCCATGAAAGAAAAAAATATGAAAAAAACTTAAATGTACATACATCAAATGTCATAATTTACTTGAATCAATTATTATTTGCAACACAGACTAAACACCAACTTTGAAATGTAAATAATATTTTCCATATTCATTATAACACACCAACTTTTACATCTAATTAATATATGCCATATTCATTATAACCTTGTTATATGAATTCATACTAGTTTTAAATATCATTTAAAATATATAATTTTGCAAAATATTTGACAATAATATTGTGAAAACAAGGATAACAATTTGTCAAATTTAACCCAAAAAAATGGCCTAAACACCTATCAAGATCTTATGTAAATTGTAATGTAATTTTTGCTTTTCCCATATGTTTGCAACAATTTTGCAAAATTAAAAAATATTTGTTTCTATAGGAAAATGGGTATCTCAAAATATACTTTATTTTCAAAATGTTAATAAATCCATAATACTTGTTAGGATAAATGATATGAAGACCTCTTCGGTGTAGATTTTTATAGTGACAAAGAAAATCTAAATATCATGATACACAAGATGATATTTATTTAGTTCATGCCAATCCCTTGGGGACAATGTTAAGGAGGTTTTAATGTCAACAATGTGTAAACACAGTATAATTTGAATTTGAATTATATATATGAGGAAAATATATTACGGTTTTTTAAAATGATATAAAAATGTAAAAATGGAAAGAAAAAAAGTTAATGAAAATATGTCATGTTTCCTGATAAATATTTTGGGACCTCATAACACTTTGCAAGATCAATATTTATTTAAATACTCATTTTATTATATAGTAATCATTTCATATTTTTTTAATTTAACATTGGATTAAAAGTATGAACTAAGAAAAAACAATATACAATTCTTTTGATCATCCTCACAAACCCCCATACTATTATATGGAATGTACTACTAAATATTCATTAGCCGATTAGAAGGATAGTGATATTAAAATCAAGTTCCACTCTTTTCAGTTAAGAAAGAAAATAACTATTTTTTTTATAAAGAAGGGATCATATTGTAAATTAAGGCATAATGTAAATATGAATGTGGCTATGTGTAATATGCGAAATGTATTTTTTGAATTTTAATAAGTGTAATGTGATATTAATTGTTGGGGTTATGGATTGGGATGAGGATGATTAATCCACAAGAAAAGGGGGGATTCCTAGGGAGTATCTAAGAGGGGTACAAGGGGGAAATTGTTTATGGGTATTAATTCCAACCCATATTTATGAATTTTAATATCATTTGGGGGCAACCTTCTATTTTATATTTGAGTGTGTGAGAGCCCAATCATTAAACTAATGTAAGAGGGTGGGTGTAAGAGTCACATCCCATAGTTATCGGAAGCATGAGGTTGAGGTACAATCAACATTGAGTAGAGTGAGGAGTCAATTGTCTTAAAAATGAAAGGAAATTTGTATGGGTAGTAATATGAATTTTCCACATTCAATTTTACATCAAAAACAAGTAGAGAATAGGGGAGAAGGGAATGGGATCTGGAGAAATGAGGTTGGGCGAATTCTGGAGTATGTTGAATCATTTTTCGAGAATTTTGGAGTTGAATACTAGAGAGTTAGGTTTCCAGGCCTGAAGAGTGAACTCTTGAGTGCGTTGCAATGTAACACCAAGGGGTTGTTGTTTTTTTTACTAGTGGTTTTCCTGATAGTGAGTTCCCTTGAGTTCCAAACAGATATATTCATGGTTACTTTCTCCAGAGAGACCCTGATAAATAAATGGGATGCCTGATGAAATGAGAGAAGTGAAAGGGTACACTCCTTGGGTTGGGCAGGTCAAGAGGAAGAGAGATGGAGGAATTTCATGATTGTTGTAGGAGAATACCAATGGGTTGTGAGGTATTGAGCTATGAGTGGACTATTAGAGACACCCTTCTCTTGTGGGTTACTAGGCCCATATCAAGGGTGACTTTCTATTGAGATTCGGAACAACATATCTATTTTGGGTGGAATGTCCTTCCCAAGAAGTTGGTTTCACACATGTTTTAAAAATATAAGCATTTATCTATTTTTTAAGTTATTTCATGGGTTTAATGGCTATACTTAATTATATGTATGTGCATGGTTTATTTGTTGTCACGAATGAGTTTATTAGCTGCATTCATGTTCATTTAGAATGTTGTAGATGCATTTCATTATGGTTATTAGAATCTAGTTAAATATATGTATAAATTGTAGTTGGTAAGCTACATGAATTAATTAGTAGAAGAAAAATTGGATTTTATGTGTATTTCCACATAGTATTGTTCCTCGGTTAAGTTGGGGGACATTACAAATTGGTATCAGAGCTCAAATTTCAACACTAAGATTGTATAGGAGAATAGCTAGCGTGAATTGAACAAATTTGTGGGTGTAGATATCATTTTGTGGAGAATTAGGGGGGAAATGGTGAACCAGAGTGAAATCCCCAAATTATGAGTAGATTTCAAGTTTAATTTCTTCAGAGCAGATAAAGAAGGAAATTTATGGCACCGAGTTGCAGTTTGCAGAGTCGATTTTGGCTTGGAGGATCGAATTCCTATTTGTTTCATGGTAGCCATGAAGTTTGGTAATCAATGATCCAGATTAATTCCACCTCGAGAATTGACGGTCAATATTCAATCACAGATGGTCCAAACAAGGCATTCCTGATAGGCCTTTAGGAAGAATGTTTTGAAAAATCCTTGGAGATGGGCATGAGCTTGAGTCCGATGGCATGAACCTGAAATAACAAGAGCTATTGATCGAAATTTTTCTCATTTGTCATATCTGGAAAAGAAGTTGTTTCGAAAAGACTCATTTAGAAGGCTGGGAATTTTTTGGCATCTGAAGAAGTTCATACGACCGAGTTAAAGGTCAAAATTTTATGATTGTCAGCAAAGATTTGTACCGTCGGATGTGAGAAATATTAGTCATTATATTTATCATAAAGGTGGATTTAGAAAGGTCCATTCAGGAATCTCAAGGGTAGCTCCACTTTCTGATGAAGTCGGTCCAATCGAGGTAACATGTGTGAAACTTGGGAACTCAAGACGATCGTGGTCGTTTATTGACATGATTGTTGACTATCTGATCTATGAAACAAGCATGTTTTATTGGAAGGAACGAGGGTGAAAGATAATGCCAATTTAGTTACCACATCATTGTGCCATGTAATAGGACATGCTAGCAAGATATGGTGAATCAAAGAGTGCCATGTAGCAGTCAGGTGTAGGTCCTCAGAAGAGTGGTTTAGGAAAGGAGTGTTCTGATGGCTTTGGAAGGGATGGTTACCGATAAGCTTTGGAAGAAGGTTGTCAAAATGTTTGTTCAGAGAGAATGCTTCTGAAGGGTGAGTCTAAAAGAGAGATCCTTATAGGCTATCAGAGTTCGGAGTTTGGAAAGGTCAATAAGCATTGAAAACCCCATTTTCGATGGAAGTTTTCCGATGAGAAGAGTCTGATAATGTTTGAATTCTGTATTTTTTAAGGATCTACAGGAGGGGGAGAGTTATCTATTCTGATGGGAAGAACCCAAAAATAATATGATTCTAATAGGTTATAGGTTTAAATTAGCAGGCTTTTACAACAGTAAATTTGTGAACTTTCCATGAAAATTCCAGTTTTTGAAAGTCTTCATCTTGCAGGCCATTTTTGGGGGCCTAAACAACATTTTTAGAAAACCAAATTTCTTAAAGCAGTGTGTACTTCCAATACATACACTTTCTACTTCTAAAATGAAATATCTCAATAAGATCTTTCAATGAGCTATTTTGAGCACAAAATAGAGCTTGTATGAAGAAGTTATAGCCTAAATAGTCAAGGGTAAAAATAAGTGTCATATTTGTTTTAGAGGGCCTAACTCCTTCATCAGGAGTCAATTTTGGGCACATGATTATTCTATGGAAATATCATGGACTCTAGAATTCATCCATGGAGAAAGATTCAAATTTTGGATTTCTAAAAATGTGTTGGGAGAAAAATAGGACACTTGTAGCATACAGGGTTAAAAAGGGAAAAAAAGTCAAAACTTATGAAGATCGTAACTTTTTTCTTGGATCTTAGAATTTGGAAAATGAATAGTTTATGGAAAGGTATTGAGGAGGAGAATCCATATATTAACCCATAAAATTATTTTGACGAAAAAAAATTCAGTCGAATCAAAAGAAGATGACTGGTGGAATTAAAAGGAAAACAAAATTGCATTTCTTTTTCAAAATTGTGTGTGTATATTTTTGTCTAGCATAAATTTATTGCATACACATTTTCTATAGAATTAGAGGTTCATAAAGGTATTTTGGTTCCTATATAAGGACTATAGCCATGGAATAGGCTCAACGGTCCTACAATCATGAGGATCAATTTAGAGGTCTACAATTTAGCATGGTGAATGATGAGACCGAGTCCAATGGAGGAAGAGACATGTAGAAGCCTATAACTATGAGGAGAATTCAGAGAGAAGTGTAGAGTTTTAGGGATGATAATGAGAATATTATGAAGGCTCGGGAAGAGATACTTCATAGCTAGAAAATGCCTCAAAAGTAAGCTAATAAAGACTCGGGCACAAAGAAAGAAGCTAGTGCTAGAAACATGACAACATCAAAATCCTATAGAAAAGAGATGAGCATGGGAATGATAGGAATTAAAGGAGTAGGAGGAGGTGCTATAATTCCCCAAATAAATCCACTAGGAAATCTCATGGAATTTCAGGGCTAGAGAGCAGCCCGTGTGTGTCTCATGGTAGGAGACAGAGGAGAAGGCCCAAGGGAGACATCTTGCAAGGTAAACTAAGGAATATAAAGCCACCAAATTTCAATGGTGAGCATAGGAAGGTAGAAGAGGACGAATCTTGGCTATTGGAAATGAAGAAATATTTCCAGTTGCATGATTTCCCCTCAAGGGTATAAATGAGAATTGAAACCTACTACTTGAAAGGAAAGGAAGCCACATGTTGGGATCAACTTAAGAAAGCCAAGCAATGTTGGAATACTGAGAGGGGGGGGGGGGTGGTGAATCAGTATGATCCATTTTTACCACTTTTAATCAAAATATATAAACTTCAACTTTATCAATAATATTCAATAGTTTATCTCTTGTGCATTCAATATATTATTGCATCATAAACAATATAAATCATTAGTGCATAGTAAACAACCTCAAATACACAGTACACCGGAATTACGTGGAAACCCAAATGGGAGAAAGCCACAAAATGTTTTCTTATATATATCAATATTATATTCATAGGAAGCACCAACTTCCCAATTTTCCAGCACCAATTGGAAGGAGGCTCCAACCCCTTGTTTATATGCCCCAACCCCTTGATTTACAAACTCCAACCTAAAGGAAGCTCCAACTCCTTATATTCTTTGGCTCCAACCAAAAGGAGGCTACAACCTCCTGATTTACAGGCTTCAACTTGAAGGAAGCTCCAACTCCCTATGTTCTCTGGTTCCAACCTGAAGGAGGATACAACCCCATTTCCTTTTCCCATACTTCCTCCCTAAAATATAAGTGTAGACTCAAACTTTCACTACCAATGATACTATCACTACCACTATTATTGATACATCAACCTGTCACTATCACTGTTACATCAATATGTCACTTTCATTGTCACATCAACATGTCACTCTCACTGTCACATCAACCTGTCACTTTCACATCCACTATCACTAGTATGTCAACATATACCATACCATGCATCAACCATGTACCAAGACATGTACCATTACATGCATCAACCATGTACCAAGACATGTACCAAGACATGTACCATAACATGCATCAACCATGTACCAAAACCTACACCATATCTTCAATGTTGTGCTTCAACCAACTACCAAAATTACCAAGCATGCATTAAGCATGTACCACAACATCCAATGCATGTACCTAAAACATGTGTCATAACATCATCAAGAGGTGACTCAAACATGCATCTATATAACCAAGAAATGTACCTCATACATGTGCCAAAAATATGCCTCACACCATGCACCTAATATGTGACTCAACCAAGTACCAAATAATGTTCCCCATACATATGCCACCATATAACAAGAGTATACCTCAACCAACATCACAAATATATGTCTATAAAAACCATTATATCTACCAAACTAGATACAAATGTATACCCCTAACAATTTACCATGACATCACTCTCAATGCATATGCCCAAATATCCAAACCATGCCTCAAGCATGTACCAAGAAACAACCCTTAAAACACATGTAAAACATACCTCTGATTTTGTAACAGACCTGGTGCATTAGATGATAAACATATAGACCTTCCTCAACCTCAACAACTTGGTACAAGCATCCTTACTTAGGGATAACTTAGCCTCACTGGATGAAGACTGTCCTCACATGATAGGCACTAACTGACCTACAGGGGTGCCTCACGAGACACAAGTAGTTTGACTTGTAGGGGTCATCCAAACTAGGGTTTCTTAGAAACCCTTACTCTCCTCTGCAATTGCGAGACGTTCACATTTTTACTTCCTTCACTGCCTCAGACTAACTACCACATACTCACCAATATATTAGTTTCTCATACAGAAGATATTCAATAAAGATGTGTGTGTTCATGTACTGATGAGAGACTTCTTGAAGTTTATTTATACTTTTTCAAAGTATCTTCTTTCCTTAACTTGAGGGGAAACCTGTGATTTATTGTTACAACCACTTGACCCTTTAATTAATGAATTGCAACTGTTTAGGGATTCTTAACCATTCTTCATGGATTCCAACTCCATGACCTCATAACTCCTCAACTATGAGGAACTACATGGTATACCACCTACCGTTGGAAATATAATGACGAGGACTATCCATCTATGAGTGTGTTACCTAAATTTACACTATCCTTCGTGTCCTTATTACTCAAACAACTTCAGGCTTCATGACCACACTTCTAGGTGTTGTAGACTTACTCAAATTCACCCATAACCTATGTTGACATCAATGACAACCATTTCTATTTACATCAATGAAAACCAACTTACCAAAAATCTCCCCCTTTGGCATTGATGGAAACACTCATACTCCCCCTGTCAGCATTTCATATCATCTATCTCTTCTGATGTTTCTCTCCTCATGTTTCTCTCCCCCTTTGACATCAATGGAAAATGGTATCTCTATTTGGGTATACTACCTCCATATTCATGCTTCTGATCTTTCTTTTTCTCCCCCTTTGACATCATGGGAAATAAGGGTAACTCCCCTTTTCAGTATCTCTCCCCCTGTCTTCATGCTTCTGATATTTATTTCTTGATCTCTTTCTCTAACGATATCTATTCCCTTGACTTCTCTGCAATATGTCATGTAGATCAATGTGGGGATTCTTGTATATACTTCCTTTCCTCTCTTCCAAGGATTCTTGTCCATTGATGCTTCCTCTTGTAATTCACTAACATATATAAAAAGAATTCAAATTTACTTGACTTCAAATCTTCATGGATTTTCAAGTTCACATCAATGACCATACTTTCCTCTGATGATATTGTTCCTGCTGACGATTTCTCCTCCATTTTCTTATATGCATATCATTCATTATTATGCACATCACTAACCATACACTTGTAGAAATATGCTCGGTGCCTTGATACCTACTTTCATTATTGGTAGGTTTTCTCGCATTTGTTAACAATATACCTCAATGACTGGTAATCAAACGATGTCTCATTGTGTTCGACCTCAACTCCTTTATTCACATGATGTAGACTTGCACCTTTTCCGGATGTGTATAAGACCCGAAGACATCACTATGTGTCAGCATCTTTCTTGAGTTGTTGCTTCCTTTTCATTGGACCAACACCTATTTGACTATAGTAATCATGAGACATCAGATTATACTCCATCGTATACAGATATCTTAAGATTGGTTTTGAGACTGGTTCTACTGGGCCTTGTTCATGATTATGACATCTTTTGGCATATAACCACATTTTTATTTTCCTATTCATGGCCATAGACACTTATTTGGTATATTTTCCACATGGATCTGCATTGTATTCTATTGCCAACCATGTATGTAAAGTCAAAACAAAATGTAATGAGCAACTAGTCTTGCCAGCTAGGTTTACACCACTCCACTTCTGGGTTATTTATAATGTATTTCGGCCATTGCAGATACTCCTATGATATCACACATTAGGGGGCATCTGTTATAGCAAGATTTGCCTCACCATTGCTATCTTGCACATAGGTCCTTTTTCCATTTCCCTATGCAGACCTGTCACCCCTTTTTGATGAATCGAGAGCTAAAAATACATATTTTTCTACATATATGTGCCCTATCTACTATACATCATGCGTATACGTAGGATGATCCACTATAGCCCATGTACATTGGTATTTGTGCCAGAAAATATAAAAATGAAGTCGGGTTTGCATGTCACAATAGGATATCTTTGATCCTTGGCCTTCCATATACTGGAAACGTTCCAACTCGGCCCTTTAATTGCATTTTGAAGGCTATAAGAACACAATTCCGAGCTATGGAGAAAAGGAGAAAGCATTCAACTTTGAGAGCAAAGTTACTCTGGAGAAATTACTTCATATTGAGTCTGCATCCCTTTGTCCCTCAAGTCTGAACATAGTGTTCAACCCCCAAGCTCTTTCCCTATTGTTGACAGAACCTCATTGTCTCTTTTCTATGATCTTGCCTTTGGTGGAGGCCCAGTTGGAAGGAACTTGGTTTCTTGGTTTTGAACTGTGCCGACACGGAAGTCTGTAATGTTTTCGCTTCTACTGATCATTTATTAATAGAAATACTCCTTTCCCATCCAATTGGTATCGTCCAAATATATGATTATTATCCATGGGCATATTTGTAATCTTTATTAATGGTTTATGCTATCTAATGTGCTAACCCCTTTATATTATCACTATATACTTTCTCTGCTTGTTTGTTGAGAACTTGTTGCAGGTACAAAGATTTGGGTCAAAGTACTCAACAGTGGAGCATCATCAAATGTTGGAACGAGGTAGGCTTCTTCCTTATCTCACTTTCACATTGGTTTATATAGCATATGTTGGAATTGAGTAGATTTCTGTAGTCATACCTGTTTGTTGTGGTTTACCCTGGCCATAGAGAGTTTTTCCCTCGTAACATTCATGGATGAGGTACTAGAGAATGTAGGACAAAAATAAACTTATTCTTTCACAGATGGATTCTCTAGGTACCAACAGATAAAAATTTCATAGGAGGATCGACACAAGATCACTTTCACGACAGAGTGGGGGAGCTATCAATATACAGTCATGCCCTTTGGACTAAAAATTCCCCAGCGTTGTTTTCCAGAGTAGTAGTTGCAACGTTCAATGAGTTCATCCATAAGTTCTTGGAAGTATACTTGGATGATTGGAATGTGATAAGTCTACTGAAGGATCATATAGAAGTCCTTAGAATCATGTTGGATTGGTGTAGACAATGTCATATTTCATTGAAATTGAAGAAGTGTATTTGTTGTGCACCATTTGAAATTCTATTGGGACATGTAGTGTGAAAACAAGGACTATTAGTAGATCTAGCAAATATTGTAGTAATTATGGTGTTAGAACCTCCTACATCAGTCATACAACTAAGGGAAACTCTGGGACATATAGGTTATTATAGGTAATTTATTAAAGGATATGCGCATATCACAACACCGATGGAAAATTTACCGAAGAAGGAAAAAAAGTTTCAATGGAATGAGGATTGTCAAAAGGGGTTGAACAACTTGAAACAAAACCTTGTAACCACACTAATTTTGATCTTTCCAGATTGGAAAAAAGAGTTTCATGTACATGTATATGCATCATCCATAGTGTTGGGAGCAATAGTATCTCAACTAGGGGAAGGAGACATAGATAACCCAATTGTTTTTGCAAGCAGGAAGTTGTCTATAGATAAAATGAATTATACAACCACAGAACGAGAAGGATTAGCAATGGTCTATGCACTACAAAACTTCAGGAATTACCTATTGGGGTCTCACTTTAAGATTTATATAGACCATTGTGCATTAAAATACTTAGTCAACAAGCCATTGTTTGGGGTGAGAATATGCACATGGCTACTATTATTTCAAGAATATGAATTTTAGGTTGTAGTGAAACCAGGGAAGCTGAATGTAGGACCAGATCATCTGTCGCACATATTTTCACATGAAGATGCAGGGAATTTAGATGAAAACTTCCTAGATATGTAGCTATTTGTAGTAAATATGGTGGATTATTACTTCTCAGACATTGTACAATTCCTAAGTACATGTATGGATCCAACAAACATGACAGTTGCGAAGAAGAAACAACTGGCAGTGAAAGTAATAGATTATCAGTAGATTGTAGGGAATTTATACAAGTTGGGTGCAGATGGAATACCAAGGTTCTATGTGATAGAACATGAAAGAATGATGATACTTGAGGAAGCACATTATTGGATTGCAGGAGGAAATTATGTAGGGAGAGAAACTTCACAAAATATTTTGTGCGCAGGGCTTTAATGGCCTACACTTCACAAAGATACGAAGGAATACTGTTAGTCATGTGATGTATGCTAATGAGTGGTGTTGTTCCTGAGATTTATTATGGGCTCACAGAACAATGTCAGGCATCCAAATTTTAATAATATTTTCTTTCACAATTACCTTCTACCTTCATCTTAGAACGAAGCTTCAATACTCTAATAATTTAGAAATATAGAGGCAATATCTCTTCCTTTGGGATTTTATCAATAATCAAGAGATGGAAAGAAGAATTATAAAAAAAATAATTAGAAAACAAACAAAGGTATCCAATGATGATCAATCTTACCTTATTTGCAATAGAAGAAACGTGAAATGTATGTCTAAAACATGAACTACGATGAGATCATATATACATATACATGTCTTGTTTTACTTACAGTAAAACAAAGGAAAACATATACCTGAATAGACATATGATTAAGTGAACCGCAGTAGATGTATTACTAAATTGCAGTAATTCATTCCTTAAACACCATATAATGAAGAATATGAATTATGATAAAGTAGCAACACATGGAAAACACATAAATCAAAGAAAATAGAAGTAGAATCTCGGTATTCCTCTAGGAATTTGTATTAAAAAAGTCTTTCTTTACATCAGGCGAGAAGAATCCCTCCTCATATCTCAAATGTATTTATTTATACAATTTTTTCTTAACCAAAATTAGTTAGAATTCCACACTTCTAGACCTTAAAATATAAGAAAATCTTTTAAATACTAGGCTAACTGAATATTACAAAAGTTTTGAACATCTATCTTTCTTCTAGAAACTTCATCGCTTGTTGGTCTTTTGAAGGACTATTTCTTAATTTTTGTAGTGGCCATATTAATTTAACATCCAGTAATTCTACAACAAGACAGTAACTTCTACTAGATTTATGAAAATTCAATAATTTCTTTCTATTTTAGCACATACGCATGTAAATTTAACAACGAATATTAAAATTTTATAACAGAATAAAAATAAATACATAATTTTAAATACCTAGGTCTGATGCTAACCCTCCATTTGTCCGCTTGCCTTGTTGACCGCTGCTGCACTGTGTAAACACTGCCCAAACCTACTATCCTCCCTGCCAACTAGGACAACTACCTAGCTCCAGGATATCATATGGATATCCTGGCCCCTGTGCCCAAAACCTCCAGCAAAC
>ML792451.1:58486-98973 GCA_009831015.1 Picea engelmannii | reverse complement strand
TGCATGTACTAATAATCAAAACTACCATCCTTTAGTAATTTATGTATGCATCCAATCCAGTCAGCAAGACTAGTCTTTTATAAAAGACAACAAACCAATCAATTGTTTGAGAAATCCTTTAATTACTATTATCTTGTTCAACAAATTTTTTTTTTTTAAAACAACTGTGGTTTAGTTACGTAATAATGAATATTCGTATATACACATTTTTCTTTTTTTTCTTTTTTTATTTTGAAGGGAAAACATTAAATTCCACCACCAGATAGATGTCCATACCTTCTCAACTATTACTACTCATCCTTCCTCCCTAACCTACTTCCATCTCCATTCCTATCCTTCCTCTGCTAGACTATCTTGGAGCGTCAATTATATTGACCTAACTCCAAATAGAACCCGTAAGCGGAAGTGTCGCTATCTCGACCAAGCTTCCCTAGCAAGCATCTGACAGTCATCATCACACGTCTTGGGGAGCGTGAACTAACACCGTCCTCCCATGACTTCAGGTCTCAGAGGATACACGGTGGGAAATGCCTCCACCCCTCCTAACAGGACTAGGGTCCACACCCTACAATGATTGGTATAATGATACTAATTAAATAATTAATACCATATTAAGACAATTAATCCCCTAATTAATTTTTACTTAATAACCCTTAAACATGTATTCAACTAGGGTTGTTACAATTTTTTTCTCATAGATGCAATTGTCTTTTGTTGATCCTTGTATTGAGTGTGCAAATTTAATAATGCAACTACAAACTTGGGGGGTGTATATTAATATTTAACTCAAATTTAAAAGCCTTCCGATGTACCAATGGTAGATTCTTTTGAACTATAAATGCAACTTACTGAGTAATTTGACACTATAAATTATTTTTAACCATGAAATATTTTAAACTTTGCAGGTTAACTTGTGTCATTTTTTGAATGTCAACTTTATCCTTTTCTCTTCTCTTATTCAACTCTTCTCTTTTCTCATTTACATTAAGAGCCCCAATCATTGTATGAATATCACCAATGTCAATCTCCTCCATTTCTACATCTAGAACAAGTAGGGAATTTAAACATATTGTTTTTCTTTTCTTTGGTCAATCTTTTTCTTTCTTCCTGGTTGTTTTCCCAAGTCTTCCTTGCCATATCACTCTTTAACTGTTCCAACTCTATAAATTGAGTAATTCTTGTTATATTTATATTTTGATTCCACATCATCAATTCCTAAAACTTAGACCTTGTATTGATCAACTGTTTCTCTTTATCAACAATGATTTGTAAAGAATAATTGATGATAATATATATTTTTTGAATACTTTCCAAACTTTCAAAAAAAAAATATTGGGATAATTGTAATCCATCGTTAACCTCTAGGGCCTGTTTCTCAAAAGAAGGAATATCAATTATTTCATTTTCAACCTTTTTTATCTGAGCTTTTAAATGACTAAGTAATGCATCTTTCTGGGACAAAGTATTTTTCAATGTTTTCTACTCTTGAAGACATGTTCTTAGTTTTTCTTCCAACTGTTTGATATGTTGTTCATGACTTTGCCAGACCTCAACTAGTTTAGAATTAACTCTTTCCCTAATAATTACCTCTTCTTGATTTAAATCATTTTGCAGCGGCTCAATTAAAATATTTTGTTTATCAATCTTTTGTCTTAAATTTTCTAGAGACCACAAGTTTGTTGTTGTTGCGGCATTTCCCTTCTTCTATTACACTATCTTCAGGCCAGGCTTTGTCTTTTGTATTGGTTTTTTAGTCATGACACTTCCTCCTATAGATGTCTTATATGACCCTGCTTCAATTTATTTCCCCTTGCGAATGTCTTTGGCGATGACCGGGATCTTCCAATCATCCTTCTATCCCTTTATTTCCCATTCGACTTCCTCTATGTTAACCCAAAATCAAAGTTGTATCTATTCTTTTTCTATATCCCCGCGTGCCTAGATCCACATATTGTGTCACGTAGCCTTGAATTTGGTTATTCCTTGGTATTGCATGGCCACCTCAGTATTTATTCTCTAGGTATTGGATATATTCTCTTACATATTGTTGATATGCAAAAAAAAAAAGTGTTGGCATTGCCACTTCTCCACTTTGAATCAGAAGTTCTCCCCAACGATGTGTAACATTTTGTGTGAAATCGTCCTTCTCTTTCAAAAAAATATGATTAGGTAGGCTCTTTCCATTCGACTAGTTCTATCAGCATGATGAGCCATGAATAGTGGAAATCGGTTCCCAAGTCCTACGCATCCTTGCAATCATCTAGGAATAAATTTAATAAGTATGGGGCCCAGTTGAGCATGGTGTCATTTGCGCACTATGTTTAAGCTATGAAAACTCCTATGAGGACCTCCTCCTTGAGACATTTTTGAAGGAATTTGCATGCCATCAACTTTTTTTCCATCCTAGTGGTTGTATTCTTGATCTGCTTTATGATTATTCCATGTGATCCCATTTCTGTCCCATAGGTTTTATTCACTTCTTTCATGAGTTCCTTTTCCTTGGTTTTCTTATCCATATAATATGCATGCTTCATGCCATTTGATGGTAGTCCTGTGATGAATGTAATTAATTCGACATCGATGAACACTAGTTCATCCAGCCACAAAAATCCTCCATGGAGGACCACCAATAACTGCTTTACACATTTTCTCACATCTTTCCTGTTGCCGAAGTGAGGAATCTCTATCAAATTATGAATCCTTGTATTTACCAGGCCTGCTACCCACTATTTTGGTTGCAACACTGGATCTCCTAACGACCCTATACCCAATATTTCTATGTACACCTATTGTGCAAATTTCGAGAACTTTCTAGTGTCAGAAAAATTGTGGTATACATATGGTAACCTTTTGTTGTAGCCAAATAATATTGGTGTGGCCTACACCACATCTAGAATGCATGAAAAAACTATAGAGGCCTCAGGTTGCTTGCACAGGTACCACACGATGGGATGTTTCCCCTTTCTCTGTGTTGGCATGATATATGTCCCAAACTCTAGTTCTTTTTCTTCCCAACCTGACTCTAGTTTCCCCGTGATGTCTTCGAGTTTAACTTCCTCATGTTGCACAGGCCCTACCATAGGTTTTGACCCTGGCCCATCAGATTCTATCCTTTCATTGTCAACGCCATTTGTCTTGTGGGTTGCTTCATCCCTAGGAGGTTGTTGTAGGTTGCTTGTTGACAATGGGTTGTGGCCCTCCACACTTATCCATGAGTCGATGTCCATATATACCATCATTAGGGACTATACCTCTTCATCTACCAATGTGTCACTCACTGGTTCAGCCTACGATGAATGAATTGCATCGACATCGACAATTCCCTCTGTCTATGTAAAAGCTTGTTCTTTCTCTACAAGTTTCTACGGTGACCTATGGCTACTGCATGTTTTTTGTGTTGTTTGAACAGGTGCATCGACCTTTGGAGGTTCCATACTAGTTGATTCTTCCTTCTCTGGTTGAAATTTGGTTTCTAAGATCTCTGAATTCGCTTATTCACTACATGTCTTCATGCTCGTTAGTTCCGCGAATATGTAAGTTCACAATGAGTATTGTTTGGTCCATATTTTAGTTATATATAAGGTGTCATAAATTCCCTAAATATTCTTGGAGATTCTTCCTTGATGTTCATAAATGTTTTAAATCTTCTTGAGCATTCTTCAGTAAGTTTCATAAATGCTCAGTTCGCACCTTTTTACCCCGATGACTGGTTTTTTCTTTTCCGACCATTGACCCGTTTTCTGGTGCGCTGGAACTTTTCGGTGCACCACAACTTTATTTTGTGAATTTTCCACTAGCATGTTGTGTTTTCTTCCTATCATCCATATGCTTTGTGCGATAATTTTTTTTTTGTCGTGTTGATTTCGGTGTCTACTACACACGACATTTCCCATTGTTATGTATTTTCTTCTTTTTCTACTTTTGTCTTCCTTTTTCTTCTTTTTCTACTTTTATCTTCCTTTTTCTTCTTTTTCTACTTTTGTCTTCCTTTTTCTTCTTTTTCTACTTTTTATTTCTTTTTATTAGTTTTCTTTCCTAATATCTACTATAGTACACTATATACATGATTTTCTTACTACGCTGTAACTTTTAAGCGTTAGTAGGTCGACTTTCCCTATATAGTTTTAGTCGACTACCATTGATCATTACTTTAAGTTATGTTCCTCCCAAACTATTTAGTTGCACATATCCTCCATTTGTGACAATATTTACTTCATATGACCCTATCCAATGCATTCTAAACTTACCAGGGTGTTGCAAAAATTTGTTGTCATAGAGAAGAAATAGGTCTCTCTCCTTAAAGCTCTTCTTTTTAATGTGTCTTTCATGTTAGGATTTATCCCTTTCTTTCTATACCTCTTTGTGAAATCTTACCAGAGTCTTGTCTTCTTCCATTTCCATCAGTTGAGTTAACCTCTCCTGTGTTTCACCTCTTTCTGACATATTGGTAATTGTTACTACGTGCAGACTGGGTACCAGAAATTCTAATGGAACCACCGCTTCTTGTTTGTACACCAATATGAATGGTTTATGTCCTATAAAATTCTTGCATGTGGTCATGTATGCCCATAGTACTGTTGGTATTTTCAAGTCCCAATCATCCCTATTAACATTGCAGATCTTAGTCAAAGAATTTTCAAAAATCTTGTTGAAAGCTTTTGTTGTCCGATTTTCTTGAGGATGATATGGTGTATGCTTTTGGTGATAGAATTCAAACTCCTCAGTCATAGAATTGATGGTATTATTAATAAAATGAGTTCCTTGGTCATTGATCAAAATCTTGGGACATCCAAATGTAGTGATCCCCTGCTCAAATAAGAAGTGCATTGTTGTTTCTGTGCTGCAATCTTTGATTGGTGTTGATTCTTCCCATCTAGTTGAGTATTCAATCACAGTAATGATATATCTAGCTCCTGACCTTTTTTTTGGTGGATTAATAGGTCCGACAAAATCTATTTCCCATTTGTCAAATACCCACAGAGTTACTTGTGGTCTTAGGGGCATTTCATCCCTATTGTTGGGTTTTCCAACTCTTTGATAGACATCACAGTTATAGACATATTCCTTGACATCTTTATGAACTGTTGGCCACCATAATCCTGTGTGCAATACCTTCTGCACAGTCGTTTTTCCTGTGTAGTGTCCTCCAGTTATGCCTTCATGAGATTCTATTAAAACCTTGGGTTGTTCGTGTTCCAATACACACCTTCTCAAAATGCTATTTGTGCCCATATTGTATAAATGACCTACAATGAGTTGATAGTCTACAAATTTGACTACCATCTTTTTATTCTGCGCAGTGCTAAACTCCTATGGCACAACTCATGTACTTAAGTATTCAATGTATCAACGAAGTATTCAGCAACTACATGTGCTGAAAATAAATGTGCACCAGGGAAGTTGTCTTCTAAGTTAGTAGGTTCTTCTCCATTGGTTGCCCTTGACAGGTGATTAGGTTCTACATTCAACTTCTCTGGTTTGACTATTACTTCAAAAAAAAATTATTGGAATAATAACAACCATCTACAGATCCTCCCCCCCAACACTGGCTTGTTGAGTAGATATTTGAGGGGAGAATGATCTGTGAACATTTTAAAGTGTTTACCCAATAAATAATGCCTGAATTTATGAAGTGCATATACCATGGCTAGGCATTCTCTTTTTTTGGTGTTGTAATTCTGCTCAGATTCTGACAACTTTCTGCTTGCAAAGGCTATAGAATGGTCTAAGTCCTCTGTTCTTGGCTGCGCCAAAATTGCTCCAAGTGATATTGTTGATGCATCTACATGCACATGAAATGTCTTTTACCAATATGGAAATACTAATATAGGTGTTGTCACCATATTTTCCTTTAGACTGTCCAATCCTTGCTAACAAATGAAATTTGGTGTCCTCCTTTAATATTTTTTCCATTGGTGCAGTAATATGTGCATACCCATTTATAAATTTCCTGTAGTAGCCAATATGTCCCAGTGTGGCTCTTAACTGGCGCACTGACTTTGGTGGTGGTAAATTCGTAATGACTGTAATATTAGCAGGGTCAATCAGTAAGCCTTGTTTTCACACTATATGTCCCAACAATATCCCAAAATGTGTACCAAAAATGCATTTCTTGATGTTTAATGATATCTAACATTGCCTGCATCTTTCCAACATTAGTCTTAAAACTTCTACGTGGTCTTTCAAAATACTATACAGATTCTAGTCATCCATATATACTTCTAGAAACGGATGTATTAATTCCTTAAAAGAATCTATGACTACCCTTGAAAAGATAGTTGGCACAGTATTCAATCCAAAGGGAATGATTGTATATTGGTAGGATCCCCATTCTATAGAAAAATTAGTCTTATACTTGTTCTCTGGAGCTATTTTGATCTGATGGTAACCTGAGAATCCATCTATGAATGAATATGCTTCCTAACCTCCCACATTCTCCAAGACCTCACCTATAAAATGGGTAGGGAAAGGGTCATTTAAGAAAGCGTCATTGAGTTTCCTAAACTCTACACAAATCCTTATCCCCCCTTTCTTCTTTTCTAGGATTACCATGGGACCGATCCATTCAGATTCCTCTACTAGTTCTATAATGTCAGCTTCCAACATTCGGTCAATTTATGCTTTTAGTTTATTACTATACACTGGATTCAACCTGTAAGGTCTTTATCTGGCAGGTTTAGTCTCAGTTTTGAGGGGTATCTTCATCTCACCTAGCTCCCATACTATGCCTTTCATCTCTGTAAAGGTTGTTGGAAACATGTCACTGTATTCGCGCAATAAATATGTTATCCTTTCTAATGTTTGCTCATCCCAGTAGTCTCCAATACTTTCCATTTTAGGATTGTTTTTCATCCTAATGTTGATTTTATTAACTTTTATTAGTTCATAAAATGCTTCTGATTCCAAATATGAACCTTCCACCTCTCTCTCCCCTTCAATATTTGTGATCTAAATGTTGCGTCAATCATCTTCATTTGGTGTTTCCTCTTCGACATGATAACATGAGAGTAACTCTTTGACTATCTGTCTATTCTTTTGTTGATATTTTGTTATCATTTTGGGCTCTGGTTCATAAAACATTATCACTCCCCTTATCAGCTTCAGCGTTGAATCAATGTTGGGGTTATCATGCTCGAATGAGAAGGCTACTACAAAATTATGTCGTAATCGTGTCCATTCTATAGTCCCTCTACGCATATTCTAGTCTATGTACCAGTTCCCTAGGATCCCTTCCAATGTATGAATAAAGTGATGAGGCCATTCCTCTAGTGGCGTCATCCTCCATTTTGTTCTACATTTCTCCAAGTGATCAACTAATTTTCCTCGCCCATCATACTTTTGCATTGTATTTCTCTCATTTTCTATGCCAAATATAATGCACAGTAGTCATTTACACTGGTACCAGTCCTGAATTGTTTCTTTGTGTGCACCCCACCATCTTGCAGGTGTTTCCTTGAGTGCAATATCTAGAGATACGAGCCTATGATTTTCCAAAAATTCCTCCTCATATTCTGTCAAGATTTCCTTGAAGTCATTTATCCAATGAAAACTAGGAGGTTCCCTTATCTCTGTACCCAACCATCTTATTGCGCAGTCTATTCTTGAGTACCTTCTTGTGGAGAATTCATGTAGTCATTGTTTCCAATTCTCCAAACCTGTGTACGAGTCTCAAGAACATGATGTAATTCTTCTCCAATTAAGTACCCCATCTACAGTTGGCTTGAAATAATCTTCTTCTCGCACAGTGGTTCTGTACAACTGGTTTATTTCTTCCAGGTCTAAACAAGTCACCTCTACAAACCTTTCTCCTTCTGAAGGATCCAATGGTGCAATAAATCTATATTCTTTTGATTCAAAAGTCATTTTCCTTGTCTTCAGGTTGATCATAGCATCATTATCAAATTCCCAATATAATCCAAGTAATGTTGGGTAAGGTTTTGTGCCATCTATTATCTATATCACATTAAAATCTCCCATAGTGTGCACTCCATCCAAATATATTGTCACACCTTTAAGACTTCCAATTGGTAACACTCTGTGTTACTTTTCTATTTTCAACTGAATAGGTGAATAACCTAATGTGGTTTCTCCCATACACTACCATGTCTTATTAGGAAAGAAATTTATTTCAAAGCCTAAATCTAGTATAATATCTCCCATGTTGAAATCCCTAATATTGGCATTTAGCCTAAATTCTCTACTTGTCCTTCTTCTTGTATGGAGATGATTGACTGTTTTCTTCTCTAACTTCCCTTCTACCTCTGTGTTTCATATTTCTATCATATTTTGTAAGAACTTAATAGATTATGGATCATTCAATAGATTAACACAGGATTGCAGAAAATTCTTTATGGTACTTACTTTCTCTAAAGGTTGTCCTTTACTGGTATGGTCCATTGAATATAGCATCTCATACATTGGTGGGTCTTGAGTTTTTTGCGGAATTGATGTAGACGCAACATTCTTCTTGATAATCTCATGTTTGTCCTTCTTAAATGTTTCATTTTCTTTTTGCACGTCAAACTGCTTTTGTGGCCCAGTATTCTTCTTGACCCATTGGTGTTGAGATGGATCTTATTTTGTTGCATCAATTATTTCCTTGGCTCCTCCTTGAGTGACTGTATTGATATTTTTCCCATCATCCCTGGATTCTACATGAATCCATTGGACATTCTAGTTGTTCTAGTTCCTTTTTTCCTAGATCTTTCCCGAAAGTGTTGGGTAGTATTTTGTGTCATGGTTGGTTGTGCGACAATACATACATGTCGTTGGTGTAAGTGGAAAATACATTGTATAATGTCCTAGTTGTTGGCAGTTGTAGCACACTATTGGTCCTCTACCTTATCCAAATCCTCCTCTTCCTTAACCTCCACCTCTATATCCACCTATATATCCTCACGGTGCATTTTATTGGGGTACCTGGTTATATTACACAAGGTTATACTGTGGTTGCACATTGTTGCACTGTGGTTGCGCATTGTTGTAATACGATTGTGTGTTGTTGTATGGTGGTGTCACCTGGATGAAATGAGGTGCATATTTCCCTTTCATCATCTCTTCTTACACCCTGTAAGTGTCTGAAGTTATTTCTCTCATCAGTTCCAGTGTTCTACAATCCTTATCATCATGAACCACTGATTTGCAAAAAATGCAATATGAACTTTTTGGTACTGTCTTATACTTATGCATCATTGGACAATGATATGGATCATTCCCATGTGTATTACAAATCTTGCACCATGTTCCTCTTGTTGGAAAGGGGTTTGGCACCCATATTTCTAAGTACTGCACAAAATTTGCACATTTGCTCTTATGATGTCCTCTTTTCCTACATAGCATACACCAAACAACTTCTCTTTTTTCTTTTCCCTTATTCTGGTTAAGTTGAAATGTCATATTCTTGAAATCCTCCTTCATTTCCTCTATTGTTGGATCTATCTACTAATACTAGTTCTCTTCTAGTTGCAGTGCTTCTTGCAGAGCCTCTGCTTGATTTTAGAACTTATGATATCTCAAAGGATACTTCAAGTGTGGTAATAGTGAGTTCACAAATAAGTTCATATGTTGCATATCATTAATGTCATATTTCAACTTAAATTTCAAACATTCGAACCTCTGGTCAATCTCCCAAACAGAATCACCTAGTCTCTACCTGATTTCAATAATTTAGTTCATGTCCTCATCTTCTAGGATTGGACTATGAAACTTGTTTACTAGTAGTTTTTTCATGTATGCAATAGTGTTTGGTACTCCCTGTGGACTCTTTACATCTAGACTCATGTACCATTCAAAAACATGGTCTTTTAGTGTGATGGATAACTGCGTGATATTTGTATCCTCATCTATGATCTTATTTTCTTCCTAGATCTTCTCACAAATGAATAAATTATTTCTAGGGTCTTTGATGCCTCTCCCCAAAATTCAGGTAATCTAATCGTGGGATCTTGTCCTTCCATTTTGAATTGTGTTGAACTATTTCCTCTGCACAGTGTAGATAATTTATTGTTACTTCCTGAATTTGATCCCTTAGTTTATTTTCCTTGATTGGTCCCCTATTTTTTTTCTCTTCTTCCACTAAAATTCAATTGTCTAAACGTTAGTGTTCTTTCAGGGGTATTAGTCGCACATGGGGTTGTAGGTTCCACACTGATGGTGAACTGGATTGGAGTTCTTCCTTTTGTTCCTGACCTTGGACCTCTTTTTTTCCTTTCATATGTTGTACTCAAGATTTCCTAAATATTCTCCATATCCCATTGATCCTCTACCTCTTCTTCATCGCTCGTCAAGCCCTCTCTGCTAGCTATGGATCTCTTCGTATTATTAATCTTCTATTGGTAAGGTATTCCACTATGTGTCTTTCCAGATTTTTAAATTATTTTATTTATCTAGTCCTCTTCCATCATGATTGGGTCCATGGCCTCCTTATTATTTCCCTTATCCATCTCCCTATCCATATCTCAACCTCCTTTCAATGCTCCCCCCCTTCCGCCATGCATGCAGGGAAGTTTAATTGTTTGATTCCATGGTCATTACACCTTTTTCATACAATAAAATCTTGATTGAATTATATAGCGATATGATGTACTTACCTCTGGGTCCCTTTAGAAAATATTTCTCTGCATCATTGTAGGACTTCGCAGTATCTACTACAAATTTGGTAATAAACCCTGAAACAATATTGTCTAACCAGAAACATACTGCGTGCATAAATTTGTTATTAACTTTTTGTAACAACATTATCTCCATATGATGACAATCTAACTGTCTGATCCAATTCATAGGATGGTTGTCCTTCAACCTCAATAAGCACTCCTGCAACAGATGTGGGAAATCACATAAAAATACCTCATGCAAGTCGCTAAACACATATTTGTTGAGATATTTGTGGGGTGTCAAATTAGGGTTTCTATTGTCCTTCTGCGCAAACTCAAGTTCCTTTATTCTCAACCATATTTCAATATATGCCTTTGTTGGATTCCATGGCACAAATATTCCCTTCTATACTTTCATCCTCCACACTTTTATTTCATAGATCTCGTCCACTCAATCCTGTGTAGTTCGATCTGGAAAAGGAACCATTTATTGGTTACTTGGGATGACCCAAGTTCTGA
Organism: Picea engelmannii; assembly: GCA_009831015.1. NCBI lineage: Eukaryota > Viridiplantae > Streptophyta > Pinopsida > Pinales > Pinaceae > Picea > Picea engelmannii. The sequence continues at coordinate 87,862 of ML792451.1, read as the reverse complement.
TATCAAATAGGTTTCCAACAAAACCCTCGAAACTATCGTCCCTCCTAGTAAACTAGGAGGCAATGCTGCACAATCTCACCTGATATAGATTTAATGGGGGACTGTAATACTTAGGTGTTTTTAGTCTAGTAATGAGTGGGGATTCTGGTTATATTCTTTTCCTTATGTGTCATAATCGTTAATCATTCATTTACTTCTATGATTCATTCATCTTTCTACCCAGGAATTCATGTTGTTATAAGTAGTTTTAACCATTCATTATTGAGTTAATGATTGATAAAATAATACAAGAATTCATTAAAAATCACATAGAACACAATAATTTAACTTGGTTCACCCCCTCCTGGGTGTACATCCACAAAGATCTGCCTTCTCTTCTCTTTTATTTATTCTGCTGCAAAATCTGCATTGCGTGCATTACATCTTCAATATTACAATCAAAATGAGGGTAAGTAACCTCTGGGATGCTGAATAGATCACACTAGGATCCTCAAACTATGACCTAGTCCTCAAATAATGGATTATTTGAGTCTACCACAAGAACCATAACAAAACTACTACAATCAATATCTTCCCAACCCCCCAAACTAGACCTCCTAGGTATTTATTTATACTATTATAGCAGCTTATATCCATTACAATCTTTGTCAAAAACCCTATGCAATAACCCTGTTTCCCAACAGTTTGAAAATATAAATATAACTGGCCAAGAGACTATAGCAGACTAGATATGTGTAAATGTTAGATTTGATGAACCTTTTTGTTATAAAAGGTCAATGTATGTATTTTTTGTTATTAATAGAAAATGGATAGTGTTGCATAACTGTTGAAAGGGGGGTTTGTAAAGATAGACCATGGTTCTATGAGAGAGATGGTGATGGGAACCATAAATGGTTGAGATGACCCCCCACCAAACCAATACCTTAATGGATTTAATGACTCGGACTCAGAATAGTCCTCTGACCCAGAAATGAATTACCAGTCAGAATAATAGCTGGAAGAGTTCTTCTCAAGAGTTAATAAGGAGATGGGGAATAATACCCATATGTAAGACTTCCAGACCTGACAATGAGCTGGGGATTCAGACCCATGAAACCTTGCTGAGGAAGGAACGAAAAGAGGTAATTTGTGGGAAGGGGCATATCTGTAGGAAGAAGAAGAGTCGAGAGACCAATCTTGAGAAGAGAAAAGAGAACTTGCATGTCTCTCGTTCAAGGAAGAACTGAGAAATACGATCGTTCTGGGCGTAAGGAGATGTTGGTAGGGTTTTCATTTCAATATGATAAATGAGGCTGATTAGTGACTGTGGAAATACTCATGCAGACCTCCTTGCTTGGTACAGATAAGATCGGTGGCCAAGATCTTGAGGGAGGAAGGGAGTAACCTCCATCCCTGACTATCGTTGAGTAAGAATAAATATTCTCTCTCATAGAATAATGGTTTATCTCGGGGTTGGCCAGTGGTAAATATGTTTAGGAGTGGTTGTGCCTATGTTTGGGTGGAAACAGACACCCTGTTGAGTTGTCGCTTCACGATTCTGGTTTTCTGATAAGTATTTTCATACTCTATGTATTGAAACGGAAATGATGTTTGAATATACATGTCTATTATTAAGTTCTATATTGAATGATTAAGGTAGAAATGTGTATTGTATCTCTTTGAACCCGCACTTTTGAATGGTCTTCTACTTTCCTCAGCGTAGTAGTTAGAGAATTACAGGATGCAAGTTTGCAAGAGAGTCACAGTAGGATTTATTGGAAATCTTAAGTCTTATCGACCTCTTGAATCTACCTTCGTGGGAATTCCAATTTAAAACCATGTGGAAGGAGGATGCCTCCTTCGAACCTTTCACTCGTATGAAAGAGGGTGCATGCTTGTGTCCTTAACTAATTCATGACTAAGATATTAGCACACAGCCCATGATATTTTTCAAAGGACCCATATGACCAAGGTATGGGAACCCTGATCTAGGCCTATACTTGGAACTCTAGGAGTTTGGAGCTCCAGAGTATTACAACTTTACCATTTGTAAATTGGCCGAAGGAAATGGGTTTTTATGGTTACCCACGAGGTTAATCGACACCTAGCGGTTTTCATAACCATCGCAGATAGACTTGCCCATTGTTAAACCAAAATCCATTCACCAATTGTGAAGTAACGTGAGTCACAAATCTGACTCTCGAGGGTATTCAGGAGTCCCCTTGGTCGTTGGATCTATGTCGAGGTAAGTCCAGCGAAGTCCTACTTTGGAAGAATAGATATGTGATGGAACCAAAATCCCCAAACGCTAGAGTTACGAAGTGATGAGAGTCATGGATTTGGGGAGTCCATTAGGAACCCCTCTTAACCATCTGATCAAACAGTAGAGGGACTCGTGCATGGTACTTTGGAAAATTCCTACTTCGGGAGAGCAGAGCGACCATAACACCAAAAATCCCGAAGGATGGAGTTGCAAAGTGACGAGGACCTTAGATCTAGGGACACTTTGGGATCTCTCTGACCGTTAGATCTACACCATGTTCAACCCGATGTTGACCACTCCAGGAGCAAGGAAGAAGTCATACCACAGATCCCTCGAATGTCGAAGTTACGAAGTAATGGGGGCCATATATCTAGGGTTTATGTGGAAACACCTTAACCGTGAGATCAAAGGGCTTGGATGGCTACCCTTCCAGGGTAAGATGGCACGCTGGTCTCACTTAGGGTGATGTGGACCCGCGTCTGATGTGCCACATCTCACCTGGATTCATACGTTTCACAAACCGTATGTGTGTATTAAAACGTGACACATATCACCCTTTAGGGGCCATGTGTCATCTTTGCCTTACCGCATGTACCTCTGGCACTTGCTAACTTGGCCCACTTGGTGAGTGGTGTACTCAGGACCCACCTTCCCTTGCCTCTATGTTTAGCATGTCACCACATGTGAGGGTGGACCCTTCGGGAGTCCAAAACTTAGAGACTCTGGATGTTTGGGGTGCAATGTCATGGGTAAGTTGAAAGGCATGAAAGCCAGAGCCACGTGGAGAGATTTTGTGCTCCTTGAGGAGTTCACAAATTCAGGACTTCAGAGAACATTCGTGTAGAAATAAAAAACGGAATTCAACACTGAAGCGTTGAACACTGAATTCCCCTCTAGCATGTGTGTTATATAAGGATCAAGTCCCGCTATTTAATTGTACGGTGGATGAACCTTCTGTGTGGATATAGGAACTTGGGGATGGTATGAATGAGGTGGAGCCATGTGGCCCATGTCTAATAAATCCTAAATAAATTTAGGAGACCATAACTTGCAATCCAGATCTCAGTTTTGAGTCTGGTAGTAGTCGTTAGAAAGCTACAGTTGAGTAGAAGAGAATGGATATCCTGGAGAGATGATTTGAGATGGATAAAGTAAGCAAAATTTTGATGCCCCATCCCTTGAAAGGGTACTTAAGGGTCAGGTGTGTTACAAATTGGTATCAGAGCATGGTTGTAACACTTGGCCTGCTTGGGCTCATGAATGATTCCCTCAAAAATATTATTAGAGAAATTTTAGTGTTGACACCCCATCTTACCCCATTCCTAAGAGGCTTAGTTAAACTTGTACTGAAGAAAAGAATGAAACTTTCTATTGTTGTGTGTATTTTTAAAAATCCAAATTGTGTTCTATTCATAAACTAGTAGATCATTAACTAACAAAAAATGTTTTATCGGCACTCAAGAAGTCAGTGGATTGCAATAAATCTAGAGCATAAAAGATGGTGACACAATCTGAATTGGGGGAAATATCCCACAACAGAGAGGAAGAATTTGATGAAAGGAGGGAGGTGGAAACCCCTCTAGATTTGGATGAAACTGTAAGAAGCCTCATGGAAGAATTACATATCTATAAGGCTAACAATGAAATGTTGATAAAAGAGAAGGAAAAGAAAACTAAAATTAATGTAGTCCTACTGCAAATCTTATAAGATATACAAAGGCAGCTACAACATGGACCAATAACCAGTCATGTGGACATACATCATACGGATAAAAACCAAAGTCCACCTGAGATACGAAAGCAAGGCCCTAGAAGTGGCCACACCAGGAGAATAAACTCAAAGAAGGCCTAGCATGGATCCAAGGGACACTCATCGGAAGAATCCTCTGGTGAGAAAACTGACAGCTCAAAGGAATCTTCTAGTAGAAAAACTAGTTCTCATTCCTAGAGGAAAAGAAAGAAGAGGAAACATTCCAAGAGCCATGACCCTGAAGATTTCAATAAAACCAAACCATCCAATTTCAATGGAGAAATTAAGAAGGGGGAAGAAGAAGAAGTTTGGCTGTTTGGCTTCTTGGATTGAAGAAGTACTTCAAAGTCCATGACTACTCTGAAATTTTAAAGGTTCGAATAGACATTTTTAACTTGAATGGAAATGGATCCATTTGGTGGGAGGACCTTAGGAACGTGAGAGGAATCCATGATAAGGACTTGTCATGGAAACAATTTGAGAAATACTTCAAGAATAAGTATTTGTTAGAGAAATACTTTGATGGGAAGACCAAGGAGTTCTATGAACTCAAGTTGGGACATCTCATAATAGATGATTATATCAATAAATTCCTTGAGATGATAACATATGTGCCCTACATAAAGGATGAAAAGGTAAATATGAAACGATTTATTAGTGTACTACCTCATTCCTTCCCAAACATAATTGAATTTGATGAGCCAAAGACCTTAGAAGAAACCAACTAGAAGTCAAGGTATTGCTATGAGAAATTCAAGAATAATAAAAAACCTCATGAGGACTGGAAGAAGAAAAGTAATTTGGGATTCAAGAAGAAGGGGCTTAAACCCTTAAGGTTTAAGAACTATGGGAAGGGTTCTAAGATGATCCTTCCTACTAAAATTGTATATCAATAGAATGTCCCCTCTAAGAGCGGAAATAAATCCTTTGGAGTAGCCTCAGGTAAGATTGATAACCCAAAGATAGAACCGTTGAAATGTTGGGGTTGTGGAGAAGAACATATGTTGAGAGACTACCCATATAGGCAATATAATGATAGGAAGGTCTTCAACATCCAAGAGGCTACCAAAGTCAATGACATGGCTAGGATCCTACCATAGATTTATGCAGCCTTGGATAATAGGAAAGCCGACCACCAATCTTTAGTGGTGGAAATGGAAGGTATGATTTCCAACCATCTAGTTTCCATTTTAATTGACCTTGGTTCTAATTTGATTTATGTTTCCCCTCAAACTATTGAGAAATGTAAATTGCAATAAGTTAAACATTTTAAATCATGGCTGGTACAACTAGCCACTAGAACCAAAAGAAAGGTAACATAGGTCATACGACCATGCCAATTTGTTATGAGTGGATTTCCCACCCAAGCAACCTTAAATATACTCTCTTTAGGATCTTATGACCTGATAATTGGCATGGACTATTTGGGTTCCCATAAAACTAAGTTGGATTGTTACAATGAAACTTTGGAGTGTGAAAATGAAGAAGGGAGAAAGGTAAACCTACAAGGGATTAAAAATATTGTCTCAGTGAGACAAATATCAACCCTTAAGGTGAAGAAGTATTTCAATAAAGGATTTGCTTTATATGCAATACACGTGTTGGACTCTATTGAGGACAATAAACCAAGCCTAGAGGACCACCCAATATTAAGAGAGTATAGAGATGTGCTTCCAGAAGAGGTACCAGGTCTACCTCCAAGAAGAGATGTTGACTTTTCAATAGAACTTGCACTAGGAGCAGTGCCAGTTTCTAGAACACCCTATAGAATGAGTACACCAGAGTTGGTTGAGCTCAAGCTACAACTAAAGGAAATGATGGACAAAGGATATATTCAGCCAAGTGTGTCTCCATGGGGAGCACCAGCCTTGTTTTTTAAAAATAAGGATGACGTACTTAGGTTGTGTATAGAATATAGGAAACTCAATAAGATGAACATAAACAATAAGTATCCATTACCAAGGATCAATGACTTTTTTGATCAATTAAGGGGTGCTACAACTTTCTCCAATATTGACTTGACATCTACATACCATCAAGTCCAAATTAAGGATGAATACATCCACAAAATGACCTCTAGGACAATATATTGTCACTATGAATTTGTGGTGGTGCCATTTGGGCCAACCAATGCACCATCCACTTTTATGTGCTTAATGAATAATGTACACAACAAGTTATTGGACAGATTTTTGTTGGTTTTCATTGATGATATATTAATATATTCCAAAGATAGGGAAGAGCATGAAGAACATCTCAATCTAGTTCTTCAAGTACTAAGCGAATATTAGCTCTATGATAAGTTTAGAAAGTGTGAATTTTTCCAAAAGCAAGTCCATTACTTAGGCCATGTTATTTTTGAAGAAGTAGTGGTAGTTGATCCTGACAAGATCAAGGCGATTATGGATTAGCCCACCCCAAAGGATGTATATGATATCATATCCTTTATGGGCCTAGTGGTATACTATAGGAGGTTCATAAAAGGATTTTCCAAGATTGGATGTCTAATCACCTCCCTTCAGAAAAAAGGGAGTTAAATTCTTTTGGAAATCAGAATGTGAAGAGATATTCCAAGAGATGAAATACTTCCTAACCAATGCACATGTGTTGAAGATTACAGACCCAAACAAGGACTTCCTTGTATGTACATATTCCTGCAAGGAAGAACTCGAAGGAGTCCTTATGCAAGACGAACATGTAATTTGTTATGAATCCATAAAATTGAATGAGCATGAAATCAATTATGTGACCCATGATCTAGAATTGGCTACCATAGTGCATCTTTAAAAATGTGGAGGCATTACCTCCTGGGTAGAAGATTTGTGCTTATGAAATACCTTTGTGCGTTGAGATATATGTTTCATCAACCAAAGATCAATTCTATATAAGATAGATGGATGGTTCTCCTTAGTGAGTTTGATTTTGAAATCAAACATATCAAAGGAAAGGAAAACATGGTGGTTGATGCCCTTAGCAGAAGTATGAAAGTGATTCACTTGGAAACTGTAAGAACCTATGAAACGAATTTGAGGGAGAGAGTCAAGAGTGCATAAGAAAAAAAATGCATTTTTCAAGACTGTAAAATTGCACTTAGAACAAGAGCCCATAGGGCTTAAGTACGAAGGTTATCAATTGTTGAATGGTGGCCTACTAACTTACAAAGGTAGGTTGTATGTTACGAAATGTGACGACTTGAAGAGGTTCATGATGGATGAACTACGAAAAATACCAGATACTGGTCATCCTGGTTATCAGAAGATGATCACAGCCACTAGGAAACTATTTTATTGGCTCGGACTAAAAACAGACATAGATGATTACTTAGCTAAATGTCTAGAATATTAGCAAGTTAAGTCAAAACACCGGCATCTAGCAGGGATGTTGCAGCCCCTACCAATGCTAGAATGGAAATGGGAAACCATCTCCATGGATTTCGTCACAAGATTACCAAAATCAGCCAAACATAATGATGCCATCATGGTATTGGTGGACCAATTGATCAAGGTTGCTCACTTCTTTCCTGTCAAGTCAACTTGCAAGGAAATAGATTTCCAGTATTTTCATGAAAGAAATATTTAGACTGCATGGGATGCCTAAGGAGATCATATATGACATAGATACGAAATTTATTTCAAGCTTTTGGAAATATCTGTTTCATGATTTTGAAACTAAATTTCTATTTAGTACAACCTATCACCCTCAAAATGATGGACAAACAGAGAGGGTAAACCGAGTGTTAGAGGACATGTTAAGGATGCATGTAATGCATCAGCCTAAGAAGTGGGAAGACTACCTACCACTTGTAGAGTTTTCCTACAACAATGACTATCAAGAGTAATTAAAGATGATCCCTTTTTAGGCCTTCTATGGTAGACAGTGAAAGATTCCAACCAGTTGGGATAAACCACTAGAAAAAATTACAATTGGGATAGATATGATAAAGGAAATGGAATATCAAGCAATTCAGATAAAACAATAGGTGAAAGTGGCTCGAGATAGACAAAAAAGCTATGTAGACAGAAAGAGGACTCCTAGAGAGTTCAAAACAGGGGATCATGTGTATCTCTGAGTTAGACCCAGGAAAATATCCTTGAGAATGGGAGATTGTGTCAAGATAGAACCTCAGTATTGTGGACCCTTTGAAGTCTTGGATAGAGTGGGACCTCTAGCATATAGATTATCACTTCCTCCAACAGTGAAGGAACATAATGTTTCCCATGTTTCATTAATGAATAAATATGTACATGATTCTAATCATATAATTTACTGGTCTTTGATTTAGGTGGAACTAGAGGGAGAATTCCTGCCAGAACCAAAATGAATAATAGATAGGAAGGAAACCCCACTCAGGACCAGAACCATTGCACAGGTCAAGGTGCATTGGAAACACTTTGGCCCAGATGAGGATACATGGGAAATGGAAGATGCCATGAAACATGCATACCCATTTTTGTTTACTTCTGTACATACAGAGCATGTCGGAAGATAGAAAATCAAGGATGATTCCTTTAAGGGGGAGGGGATTATAATACCCATGTTTCCCCCTAGTTTGTAAATATTACTATAACTAGCCAATAGACTATTGAAGACTAGATATGTGTGAATGTTGAATTTAATGAACCTTTTTGTTATAAAAGTTCAATGTATGTATTTTATGTTATTAATAGAAAATGCATAGTGGTGCATAACCACTGAAAGGGGGGTTTTCCAATATAGACCATGGTGCTATGAGAGAGATGGTGAGGGGAACAAAAAAGGGTTGAGATGACCCCCAACCAAACTAGTACCTTACTATATTTAATGACTCATACTGAGAACAATCCTCTGACCCAGAAATGAATTACCAGTCATAATGGTAGTTGGAAGAGTCCTCCTCAAGAGTTAATGAGGAGATGGGGAAGAGTACCTATCTGCAAGAATTCTAGACCTGAACAAGAGCTGAGGATTCATATCCACACAAAATTTTTGAGGAAGGAAATAAAAGAGGTAATTCATGGGTAGAGGAATATATACACGAGGAAGAAGAGCCGAGAGACATATCTTGAGAAGATAAAAGAGCACTTTCATCTCTCTTGTTCGAGGAAGAATTGAGAAATAATTGCATTCTTGGTGTTGGCATAGGCAAAGACCCAGGGTTCAACGTTCAACATAACACCAACAAAACCCTAACTACCCCTTTTGGAAACACCTGTGAAGCAGGCGAAGTGTCACCCGAGGTAGACGCAGGGGGGGTTACAGGACGTAGGTGTCTGTAACCAAGATGGGACACAGATCTGTGATAACAACACTTCACAAAGTATTCTAGTAACACTTAGAAGGAATGTGCATTAGTTCATTAGTTTTGTTAACATCGCAGAACATACCCAAGGATGTGTTATCACATAAAGTTTCCAAAGGCCACAGGCCACAACCATGAGCACAAAATACAACACTCAGAGAGACTCATTCCAGGCCTGAAATCAATGGTTGAGCAAAGATTAAATCTGGGTCATAGATCTCATTGGGAGAGATCAATGGTGGAAAATTATTGAGGGAATCAAGATTTTGAAATAATATTAAAGTTAATCGTCCAAGGTCTAAAGTCTCGAAACCCTAAATTAACGTGAGTCATCCGATCTAAAGGGATGAGAGATTTGAAATGAGAGATGCGTAAATACCGAAGTGTCGAAGTGGCTGAAGCCTGAAGTTACGAAGTGCTCAGAGGTGGAGCCCCGGGTCACGGCCTGAGGTCACAAGCATGAAGGGGTGATGAAGAAGGAGTTGGCACCTGAGGCTTGATATTTCGGAGGCACAAAAGAGGAAGGTCGTGGGTTTCATAGGACCTGCAGTGTAGAGCCACCAGTAGCACACAACATCCCCTGAGAATTTAGCCTCATTGCGATCTTGATGCAGACAGTTCATGAAAGTGAGGTGGTAGTTGAGACCTCATCTCACCCCATAAATGGAAAACATGTAAAGAGAGTTTGTAAAGGCAGACTATCAATTATGGACAAAATTTCTTGTAAAGCACATAACTGTGTCTGGCTTGCATCTGACATGAGGAGGCTTACACAATCTGACAGAGCAGGGACTGATTGAAAACGTTAATGCAATGGTTTGAGCACGCCTCTGTGGGGTAAATTTTTGAGTATATTTATGGAGTTCTATTTTTTTAATGGTCGATGGTTGAGATAGGATCCCGTATTGTAATATTTTTATGAAGAACACTAGTTCTCTAGTTATTTATTTGTTTTTGAGACATCTTGGTTAATCTAAGTCATCTTTCTTGCTCCATATTATTTTCCTTTGATACTGAGAGAGTTCATGATTGACTGATTCACATGGATTGTTATGACTGTATTATGATAAATGTTATATTATAGTGTTGTTATAATTTATTTCAGTTTCTTTGAGATTTGAATTCAAGAGGATATGGCATTTAAGTTTATCCTCCTTAGGCTACTCGAAGACCTGATGTCTGTAGAAGACCTCTACCCTTTCTCACCAAAGTCTTCCTCCCATTCACCTTTAGTCCAACTTACTGAATGAATTTGATACAAGACCTCAATTGTTTGTGCATGCCAACCCAGATTTTCTGAGTTAGAATGTTATTATCTCGAGTCTTATCCATTTGACCCCCTTAAAAATAATTTACATTTACTATATAAACTGATGGGTACTGGGATTATCCTCATTACAGTGTGAGGGTGATTCCTAGTGCTAACATAAATGGCATCGTTGTCGGGGATATATTTGAGCAGATTGAAGAGCTCCTTGGGAAGACCGACATAGATCCAACTCTTGATGGTAGAAAAGAGAGTGATACAGAAATTGACTGTAATCATCTACCTCGTGACTCCACATAAGAGACTCCAGTGGGGAGGATCCTATTGATAGAAAGATGAAGGGAATGACTAGGTATCATCTTATGAGATTTCTTTGTGAACTTTTGTTGTTCTTTATCATCTCATTTTTGTTTTTCCCTTCACATATAAAGAGAATCATATTTTTCTTTGTTTATTTAGTTGATCACCAACCTTCCTTTATATATCCATCCTTGGAAGAAGTAGACCGTCTTTCTACCTGTGTTGTAGATGTTGATATTATATCCTCAACTCAGCCTACTCATAAAGATGAGCTTCATATTGAAATCCCTCCTAAACTCAATCACCCTTGCAACCTTGGGGAGGTTGAAACTGATCCACAGCCTCCTCAAATCTCATCACATCCTGTTGTTACTGTTGATCCTTGCCATCAGTGTGTTAAGCCTCATATTCAGCCCACTAATTTTCAAACTAGAATTAGAGACAAGATATTTAAACCTTTAAAGCTTCCATATCATCTTCATCCTTATCCTCTTGATTTCTTTATGTACTTTCCTCATTTTTCTGGAGAGGCATGTGGAGGCTTTCAAGAATTTTATTGATCAGTTTGAGATAGTTCATGAGGATGTTACCATGAGGTTGTTTTCCAAATCCTTGTTAGGAGATGTTGTTGTATGGTTTAAGGGTTTGGGAGCTTACCCCATTGGCTTTTGGGTTGAGCTATACAATGATTTTTTAAATTGGTAGGGTGAGAACAAGTCCCTTGATCAATAATTGGATGACTTTAATGCCTTGAGGAGAAGGGAAGAGGAAGCCTTGGATGTCTTCAACATGAGGTTTTACAGTGTTTATCATAGTATGCCTGTAGAGATCAGACCCACAGAGACTGCTTCCATGGTGTACTATGTCATGGCTTAGCATTCACAACTTGTTCTTCTCTTGAGAGAAAGGAAATCTACATATTTATCACAATTATTCATGGATGTTGAGGAAGTAGAGGAGAACCTCTGAGCTTGTGGCAGGATTCAAAGTCAATATCATCTAAACTATGAACGTAAGGCAGTTTTTATCTATTGTCCCTATGAAGAAAAGATTGTGGATAATTTTTTCTTCAACGCAGGTATCCATGAGTAGCCTTGTCTTGATGAAAATCATGTGTATGAAAATCTAGAAGCAGCAGTTACTACTGTTCCTGAAATGGATATTTTTAACAGTTATATTCTTAATGAAATTATTGTTTTAAAGGTTGATCATAGACATGAAAGGAAACCCATTTTTGATGAATATTCTAGTGATGATGAGGAGCAAGCTTATCTTATATTTTATCACTATGAATACAGTAAGGATGATGCCGAAATTGGCCTTGTCATAGAAGACACAACCCGAGAGTTTGACCAGGAGCAGCAGAACCCTGCATCACAATTTTCTTACCTAGGGAGAAGCCAGCCTGTATATGAAAACTACGAATCATATTATGAGATGGATATGCAGGATTTCCAAGAACATACTGCAAAGTCCCATCCTCTGTCCGTTGAAGAAAAATATTATGAGGAAATCAACAATCTCGGGCCTACAGAAGACGTTGAGCAGCAAATCGAAAAGAAAATATTTCCCATGGGTCCTGTTTATGATGATTATGAATTTGACCCTTGGGAGAGCCATGAAGAAGAAAAGGAGCAGTAGGAGGAGCAGTTTATCTCCTGTCCAAAGCCATGTGTGAGCAGTTGTGTGATAGATCAAGTTTCCTGTTATAAATTTTATGGAGTTTGCCTCTTATCCTATGAGCCTGTAAAGGAATACATGGAGTTGTATTTCCTTCATGTTTTGAAGTTGCCCAGCTTTATCCCAAACTCGTCATTAGGAGGAAAGATGAAGAATGTAACCGTTTTTATGTCACAATTGCATTCTCTATTATCAATCATTGACAGAGTAAACAAATTCGCAGCTAGGAAGTTGCTTGAGTGGCTATGGTGGAAGTTTTCTTTCACCTAGCACTTTCTAAAAATTAGTTAGTATAGGATTGTACATAAATAAGCTCCTTCTGGAGCATGTGTGTCTGTTTTCCTTTTATAAGTAGAATAGTGTGCATGTTGGACTTCAGTGAAATGTTTTGAGACAGACTCCATAACCCAACAACAAAGGCACTAGAACTACTTGTTCTTGGCATCTCGCAAGGAGCATGCCATCCCCTGTGGAGCCAAATGTTATCACATAAAGTTGTCAAGGGTCGTAGGCCGCAACCATGAACACAAATAACAACACTCAAAGCGACTCATTCCAGGCCCAAAATCAATGGTCGAGCAAAGATTAAATCTAGGTCGTAGATCTCATTGGGAGAGATCAACGGTGCAAAATTATCGAGTGAATCAGTATTTCGAAATAATGTTAAAGTTAATCGTCCAAGGTCCGAAGTCACAAAACCTTAAATTAACATACGTCATCTGATCTGGAGGGACGCGTGGTGCTAGATCCATGCTGTAGAGAAAGTCACTTCGGAAAATTTGAAATGAGAGATGCGTAAAGCTCGAAGTGCTGAAGTGGTCGAAGCCCGAAGTTCTGAAGCACTCAAAGGTGGAGCCCTGGGTCACAGCCCGAGGTCACAAGAATGAAGGGGTGGTGAAAAAGGAGTTTGTGCCTGAGGCTAAAGATTTCGGAGGCGCAAAAGAGGAAGGTCGTAGGTTTCATAAGACTTGTAGTGTAGAGTCGCCAACAACACACATCAACCCCTAGGAATTTAGCCTCGTTGCGATCTCGATGTGGAAAGTTCATGAAAGTGAGGAGGAAGTTGATACCTCGTCTCACCCCATAAATGGAAAACATGTAGAGAGCAGCTGTAAAGGAAGACTGTCAATTATGGACAGATTTTCCTGTAAAGCACATAACTGTGCCTAGCTTGCATATGACATGAGGAGGCCTACACAATCTGACAGAGCAGGTTCCGATTGAAAATGTTAATGTAGTGGTTCGAGCACACCTCTATGAGGTGAATTTTTGTGTATATGTATGGAGTTCTATTATTTTTTTAAGGTTGATGGTTGCGATAGGCTCATGTATTGTAATATTTTGATGAAGAACATTGGTTCTCTAATTATGTATTTGTTTTTGAGACATCTTGGTTAATCTAAGTCAGCTTTCTTGCTTCATCTTATTTGCCTCTGATACTGAGAGAGTTCATGATTGACTGATTCACATGGATTGTTATGACTATATTATGATAAATGTTATATTATAGTGTTGTTATAATTTCTTTCAGTTTCTTTGAGATTTGAATTCAAGAGGATCTTGCGTTTAAGTTTTTCATCCTTAGGCTACTGGAAGACATGATGTGTATATTAGACCTCTACCCTTTCTCACCAAAGTCTTCCTCCCATTCACCTTTACTCCAACTTACTGATTGAAGTTAATACAAGACCTCAATTTCTTGTGCATGCTAGCCCAGATTTTCTGAGTTAGAACGTTATTATCTCGAGTCTTATCCATTTGACCCCCTTAAAACTCATTTACATTTACTCTATAAACTGATGGGTATTGGGCTTATCCTCATTACAGTATGAGGGTGATACCTAGTGCTAACAACATGTATCAGCACAATAACAATAAATACTAAGCACTTCAATCACTTAGAACATAGCACTGAGTTAGATCTAACACTCATTTATCTTTACCACAAGTAAATCACTAAGAATCAATAGATATTATATATTATACATCATAATCAAGGCACTAAGAAAATTAAATAACATAAATAACATAGCACAAAGAAAAACAAAGACACAATATATATGTAGTTCACTCCAGTGTGGGGCTACGTCCACCAACCGCTTCACCTTCTTTATTATTCGTCCAGATATTACGTTCATTTTCTCCTGTGCACTAAGATACAAAGCCGAGCTTCGCACCAGATAGGATATTTGCGCACTGAGCACCAGATCATCCTTCCAAAACTAGGTCAAGGCACAGAGCCAACTTCTCTATCGAGCACAGAGCCTCAACACATATACATTATGTTGCAAAAAGCACTCAAACTACTGGAACTTAGCTACCAAGACTTTGCTTCCTCCTTCTACCATACATTCTTACTTATTTATACTTTTAAAATCCCTTACAATAAGTCCTAATCATGGGTAAAACCCATGGTCATAAATCCCATAACCCATTACAAAAACCCTAGAAAACCCCTTACTAGGTCCACATAGCCCGCAAAATAAGTGAAATCCATGATCTCAGCTCTTCTTGGGTGCTCCTTCCTCGAACAATGTGTCAAAGTCCAAAAAGTGGTTCAAACCTGACCAAGGTTTCCTCAAAACTTGGACGAGAGCCAACATGCCCCCAACACTCACCTATGACTCATCCTGATTCACTCAGTTCTGGTCAATGTTGCTTCGAAGGCCTCGAGCTTAACTCAAGCTGACTTGAATTGATGCTTCACCTGAGCCTCCTACTCAGGGAACTCCTGGATAATTTTCTCTGTAACAGGCCCTTCCAAGAATTGTTCCAGTATTGCAACCACTTGGTCCAATTGCAATCCTTGTCCATCAATCTCTTCAAACACCTTGCAGGCCTCGTCTTGCACAGGTTGCAGCTTCTACATGACTTCCATTACTCTACCCTAGATGGAAGTAGTTTGTTGTTGTAATATGCATTGCTCTTGGGATATTTTCATTCTTTCAACTGTAGTGACCAGCTTCATTTGTGCCTACACGGAGAAGGTATGTTGTTGTGCCTCCTTTAACTGCGCTTCCAGCTTTCTTAGCTCTGGATCCTCGGTGAGGCATTCATATGTTTGTACACTTCTATCACTCATTTCTTTGCACTCCGAGGTGAGGGATCTTATCCTTCCTACTGTGTTCTTAGCAACTTCCTCCTTCTGGTCATGCACCTCATGTGGGGTTCTCGGTATTGCTTGAGCCTCCAACTTTGTTATCCTGGCTTGAAGCTACTGGATGGTCTCAACGAGCTTCACCACTTGAGCCTTGAATGACTCTTGTTCCTCCTATGCCAAGCCTGACATAGACTAGTATGCTTTACTCACTACCTCTTTGACTGTGGCATGTTCTATGAGCAATTTCTCCTTTTCTCTCTATAGCTGGGAGTTTTCCTCCTAGAACATCGCCTTAAACTCTTCTCTCTCTCTCTCTCTTTTGTAGGCGGCTACACTATAGCGTGATACTCATAATTTATCTAAGGCTTCATCTTTATCTTTTATCAAGTCTTCTATAGCCTTCTCCTTCTCTTCCTGGACTTTTTGAAGTTGAGCTTCTATCACATCTACCAGTCTTCTCAATTGGATTGGTTCGTCCCCCAATTTTTCAATCTGTGATGAGGAACGTGCAGTAAGTACTGCGCAGACCGAACAAATAACTTGGTGTACTTCCTTCAGTTCCTTCTCTACCCTTCCATATAGCTCTTCCTGTTTCACTCCATATTTCTACAAGATATCCTTGGAATCATCCTCCATAACTCCGTAGACTAAACTGATACCATCCTCCATGAGCATAGCCTCTAGCTGGGGCTTACTAGCACGTGTCTTCTTCCTTGTTGAAGGTTTCGATGGAGAAACCTTCCTCTTCTACAGTGTGACTTTTCCAATAGGGGGGTATTCCAGCAGTGTATCTTCGCCTCCTCCTTGTCCATTTTCTTCATCTCCTCCTCCTCCTAGCGAGCCAGATCCATTTTCTTCAGAGACACTGTCCTCCTCATCGGTCTCTATATCCTGGACTTCTTCCTATTTCTTCTTCTTCGTCATCCCAATGGATTGTCCGAAATGATCAACTTGGGTGACCATGGGGCTTCCTATGGTATCAGTGTCAGATATTTATGCATCAATGATGGGTACAAGGAATTCCTCTGGCCATTCCTTTGTGATATGCTCCATGTCTTCATCTGTTATATTTTAATATGACACTAACTCTTCCTTGTTCTCATCTCTATGCATAGTGATATAGATGAAATGTAGATCTATGCAGAACTTGGCTATTGTTCTATACTGGTGCAGGGTACATGGTGTCATGCACAGAAATGACTCGATGGAAACCTTCAATTGCTGATAATATGCATGGAACATAGCGTTGGACTTCCACTACTTCGTCATGTCATTGGTATACCACAAGGTTGAAAACCTAGTGGCCAACGAATCTGATGGTTCGATCTCTGGAAAGTTGGCTCCTTCAGGCATTTTCCAAGGGACAAATGTGATCAAAATGATTAGCCAATTGAAGTGGAATTTGTATCCCAAATCCTGAACTTTGCGGCAATATTTGTCTAGTTCATTGACGAGGTAACTCGCCCAATTCATCTACATTTCCTCCACACATTTTCCTGCGAGGTCCACCATGAACCCGGTGACCTGTGTGGGGTGGTTCTTCCTTAAAATCTTTCCAGCTATGAGTTGGAAAGTGAGGTGCATTGTGCCATCCTAGATAGAGGCTACCTTGTAATCTCACTTTCCTTTTTCGACTTCACCATAATCTTACTTGATGCGCTGTGCCAAGGAGAGGTCTGAGGCATTCCCTGGATAAAATTGTTGAGGGTCAGGTCCCTTCATGGTTAAGCCTGTAATATGGTAGATCAACATCGGATCCATAGTAATTCTTCAGTCGAACCAAATGTATCTTCCATGATAGAATGACAAGAGGATTTTAGCGCAAGCGTTAACCTCCTGGTGATGGAAAAAATGAGGAATCTTCATCACATTTAGCACACTGGACTGCACCAGTCCCTTAATCCATGGTTGGGAGACGAGGAGAGGCTTCTTACCAGTTGACTTCATCAAATAGTTGTGGGAAGATAGCATATCATAGTTCTTCATGTCACCTAGATTGAAGTCATTGTTGTTCAGAAATAGGATTTGTCCTAACTGACTCCTGACTACATGTATTCCCTTCAGAACGTACATGGTGAACATAGTGTACTCATAATCTCATGGGATTTTGTCACGCTTAATGGTACCATCCAAAGGTGGTATATACTCTAGTAGGATTGACGAGATCTGCTTCGCATTAGACAGATCGTTGTGATGCTTATTTCGTTTCTC
The DNA here is from genome assembly GCA_009831015.1 of Picea engelmannii. NCBI lineage: Eukaryota > Viridiplantae > Streptophyta > Pinopsida > Pinales > Pinaceae > Picea > Picea engelmannii. Next base: position 70,034 of record ML792451.1, on the reverse strand, counting down.
AGTCACGGGGTTAACACGACCAGAACGACGTCCAGTTGAAGGGGAATATTGCAAGCCCCTAGTCGATGACGCCTGAAAACCTTTAGATAACGGTCTATCGAACATTAGATTCTTGAGGACCTCCTCTACATACTTCTCTATTTCACTAGGTTTTCTCGACATTCTAACTTTTAAACGGGTCGGGGTAGGCGAACAGATAAGCGGGGTAGACAAATGGACAATGATGTCTAATTTATGATAACACATCTCAACACACAATAAATTCTCTTCTTGGATCAGTTAATCATGGGGGGTAAAAAGTGGTCCCAGCGCAGCGACCAACAAGTTAAATAAGTGGGGTGTCGTAATGTATTCTTCCAACGACCAGGAATGCTTCCATCAATGTGACTCTATTCGTTATGGCATGGTCTCAATGTCCCAAAAGAGGTCCATTAGCCCATAAATTCATTTTCTAACAGTTCCGTAGTGTCGTTCTAACGGTCGGGGCACATCCAATGGTCATATAGCTTTGCCAGGGCGAAGTCCCATTCTATGTGGTCCTATTGTTCTGGCGAGGTTCAAATCCTGCGAACCTACCTCCTGTGAGGTTCCAATATGCGAAGTCTTGCATCTGTTCTCTGTAGCTTCTTGTAGCTTTTCCAACTTAGATTTATTTTTTATTGATCTTTCTTTCCTTCTTTCCCGTAATCTGAGTCTCTCTAACTATTTCTAGAATCCTCTTTCCATTCTTATTCTTATCTTCCCCTAGCATAGTGACTTCGCACTGTTGATGTGCCCTCAATGGATCTGAAGTTAATATCCCTTTTCTTAACACTTCCTAAGGGGACATACTACTTTATTGAATGGATAGGTCCTTAAAATATTCTTGCATTCTTTCAATATTAACAACTAATTCTTTTTCTTCTTGTCCCTCCTGCGTCGTTAGGTTCTTTTGTTGCTTTGACTTATCCTCTCGTTCTTCTATTAGTCGATATATTTTTCTTCATATGAAATCCCTTAGTTCTTGCTTTTTCTTTTCTATAGCTTATTCCTCTGTTTTCCTTCTGATTTGATCTTTCTCAATTCAAGGCTTACCTAATAAAAGTGGAAAAGGGGCATTGTCCCCAATAAATTTAATGACTTCAAATTCCTCTTCAGTCAATTTTCCATGAACAATAATAGGTACATTAGTAATTATTCCACATAGGGTTATCATATTTCCCTTAAACAAGCCTATCATTCCCAATGAAGGTACCATAGTAGGCTTTCCCAAATTTTTCCAAGTTCCCTCTGTCATAATATTCACTTGTGTTTCCTCATCCAAAACACAGTCTATGTCGAAGTCTTCTATTCTTGTACTTATATGCTAATTTATTTTCAATATCTCTGGTAAACTGACATCTTTGTGAACATCCATCGTTTCTTTCAACTGTAATAATGTAGTATGATCTTCCTTTGATTCTTTCTCTTTATTATTATCTAACATTCCCTTAGTCTCTTGACTTCCTTTATATTTTTCTTTTCTAATATTCATTCGTTCAACTTTAGCAATCATCCATGGAAAATCCTCAACCTTGTGACCAACAATCTTACAACAAAGGAAAATAGGACCTGCGTCAGGGAATTCCTTAGCAAGATGTCCTGGTCTTCTGTAGTTATAACAAAAAGGTAATCCTCTTTCTCTTTTAAATGTTCCCCAACCTCTTTTGTACTGCGCACTAGGATCACAGTGCTAGACCTGCAATCTGCAAAAAAACAAATCTAGGTTCTTGCATCCACTTATTAGTCCAAAAATTCTTTCTATGCATAGTAATAGCATATCTTTCTTCATTTCTATTAAATTTACTCAAATCAACTCTTTCTTCCAATGTCGCCCTAGCATTTATACTAGGACATAATCTATTAAACATACTTAGGTTCATGCTTCCAAAAAAAAAAAATTCACTTATGTTACTCTTATCAAAGAACAAAGCTTTACCTCTTTTAGGATCTTACCTCTTTTCTTCAGATCAGATTTCTTTTCTTAGCATAGATCTTTGCAAGTCAAGTAGAGTATTGTGCACTTCAAAAGAATATCTATTCACAAAGCTTCTCTTTTCTTTACTTCAGTTCCCAAGAATCATAGTTTCAGGTCCCGACAATGGAACCATTTGTTAGCACAGGGGTAGACCCAGGGTTCAATGTTCAACAACACACCAACAAAAACCTAAATACCGGCACTTTCGGAAACACCTGCAAAGAAGGATAAGTCTCGCCTGAGGTATAAGAAGGGGGGGTTACATGATGCAGGTGTTTGTAACCAAGATGGGAAACAGATCCGTGATAACAACACTTCACAGAGTATTCTAGTAACACTTAGAAGGAGATATGCATTAGTTCATTAGTTTTATTAACATCAGAGAACATACCCAATGATGTATCGACACAGTAACAATAAATATTAAGCACTTCAATCACTTATCACATAGCACTAAGTTAGATCTAACACTCATTTATCTTTAACACAAGTAAAGCACTAAGCATCAACATATATTATCTATTATACATGATAATCAAGGAAATAATGAAAGTAAATAACATAAATAACACAACACAAAGAAAAACAAAGACTCAAGATATATGTGGTTCACCCTAGTGTGGGGATACGTCCACCAACCACTTCACCTTCTTTATTATTCATCCATATCTTACATTCATTTTCTCCTCTGCACTAAGCCAAAGAGACGAGATTCACACCAGACAAGAGATTAGGGCACTAAGCACCAGATCCTCCTTCCAAAACTAGGTCAAGGCACAAAGCCAACTTCTCTATCGAGCACAGAGCCTCAACACATATACATTCTATTGCACGCAGTCAAAATACTAGAACTTAGCTACCAAGACTTTGCTTCCTCCTTCTACCATACATTCTTACTTATTTATACTTTTACAATACCTTACAATAAGGCCTAATCATGGTTAAACCTCATGGGCCAACATCCCATAACCCATTACAAAAACCCTAGAAAACCCCTTACTGGGTCCACATAGCCCGCAAAATAAGTGATATCCACGATCTTAGCTCCACCTGGGCGCTTCTTCCTCGACCAATGTGTCGAAGTCCAAAAAGTGGTCCAAAACTGACCAAGGTTTCCTCAAAACTTGGTCGAGGGCCAACACTTGGTGCAAGGATATACTGGCAGGGTTTTCATTTCAAGCTGATAACTGTGACTAACGAGTGACTATGGAAGTACTCATGTAGACCTCCTTTCTAGGTACATATAAAACTGGTGGCCAAGATCCTATGGTAGGAGGAGAGTAACCTGCATCCCTGACTATCGCTAAGTAAGAAGAAAGACTCTCTCTCAGATCATAATGGTTTAGATCGGGGGTGGCCAGTGGTAAATCCATTTAGGAGTGGCTGTATCTACGGTTGGGTGGAAACATGCACCCCTTTCAACAGTTGCTTCACAATTCTGGTTTTCTGATAAGTATTTTCATACTCTGTGTATTCAAATTGAAATTATGTTTGAATATACATGTTTATGATTGAGTTATGTATTGAATGATTAAGGTAGAAATGTGTATTGTCTCTCAGTGAACCCATTCTTTTGAATGGTCCTCTGCTTTCCTTAGCGTAGAAGTTAGAGAATTATGGGACTTAAGTATGCAAGAGAGTCGGGGTAGGATTTACTGGAATGCTTAATTCATGATGACCTTTCAAATATACCTTCATGGGAATACCAATTTCAAACCTTGTGGAAGGAGGACACCTCCTTTAGAACTTTCACCCATATGACTGAGGGCGCATGCCCATGTCGTTAACCAATTCATGGCTAATATATCAGTGCACATCCTACAAGATGTTTTGAAGAACCCATATGACCAAGGTCTGGGAACCCTGCGCTACGCTCAAAAGGAGATAAGCCATCCTAGATTTGGAAATTTGAGAGTTAGGAGCTCCAGAGTATTACAACCTTACCATTTGTAAAATGGCCTAAAGAAATGGGTTGTTATGGTTACCCATGAGGTTGACCTGTGCCAGGCAAATTCCCTAACCATGGAAGATAGACCTGTCCACTATTAAACCCTGATCCATTCACCAATCGCGAAGTAACATGATCAATAGATATGAGGGTACTCGAGAGTTCCCTTGGCCATTGGATATACGCTGAGGTAAGTCCGAAAAGTCCTAAATTGGAAGAAAAAATATTTTATGGTGCCAAACTCCCTAAATTCTGGAGCTACGAAGTGATGAGAGTTGTGGATCTAGGGAGTCTATTAGGAACCCTTCTTAACTGTCTAATCCAATAGTGGAGGGACCTGCGTTCAGTAATTCAGTGAAGTTTTTCTATGAGAGATCAGAGTGACCATAACACTAAAACCCCCAAAGGTCAGATCTATGAAGTGACGAGGACTGTAGATCTAGGTACCCTTCAGGATATCCCTGGCCATTATATCTAGAACATGTTCAGCTCGACACTGACCACTCTAGGAGAAAGGAAGAAGTCATACCACTGATCCCCCAAATGTTGAAGTTACAAAGTAACGAAGGCTGTAGATATATGGATTACATGGACATAACTTGACCTTGAGATCGAAGGGATCGGAAGGCTACCCACCCGAGGTGAAATGGAACGTTCATGTCACCCAGGGTGACATGGACCCATGTTTGATGTGCACGTGTCACCTGGATTCGTACGTTTCACAAACCCTATGTTCCCATTAAAACATGACATGTGTCACCCCTATAGGGGACACGTGTCATCTCTTCCTTGCCGTGTGTACCCCTAGCACTTGCTTACTTGTCCCACTTGGTGAGTGGAGTGCTTAGGACTAAATTGCCCTTGCCTTTGTATTTAGCATGTCACCACATGTGAGGGTGGACCCTTCGAGCATCTGGAACTTCGAGACTTCAGAGGTTTGCGGTGCAATGTCATGGGTAAGTTGAAAGGCCCAAAGGTTGGAGCCATGTGGAGAGATTCTGGGATCTGTCAGGAGTTCAAGAATTCGAGACTCTGGAGAAAATGCATGCAGAAAGAAAAAGGGGCATTCAATGTCGAAGCATCGAACGTTGAATGCCCCTCTAGCCCGTGCGTTAGATAAGGATCAAGTCCCACCATTGGATTGGACAGTGGATGAACCTTCCCTATGGATGTAGGAACTTGGGGATGGTACGAATGAGGTGGATCGACATGGCCCATGTCTAATAATTACTGAAGAGCTTCGAGAGACCATAACTTACAATCCAGAGCTAGGTTTTGAGTCTGGTAGTAGTCGTTAGAGAGATACGATTGAGTAGAAGAGAATGGAGATCTCAGAGAGATGATTCGAGAAAACTAAAGTAAGAAAAATTTGGATGCCCCATCCCTAGAAAGGGTACTTAGGGGTCAGGTGTGTTACACCCTAACCTTAGCATATTTAGGCATGTCTGCATGTGTTCCATGCTTATTTTTTCTTCTTTTTTTTGCATGTTTCTTTCCTGCCTCATAAGGCACATGCTTCCAAAAATAGATCTTCTCTTCCAAAATTAGGTCTGTGCCCAAAATAGATCTTTCTCACAAAGTGGTCCTGTGCTAACATACGAGGACAAAACCCATAGTGGGGGTGCAAAAGAAGGACAAAGAACAAAGATAGATCCAATTTTATATATTAACTAATGATGATATGGATAAAATTGGCTATCGGGTATGGGATGCCACAAAATACATATGGGAGGAAGTAGCAAGGAAGCAAGAAGAGCAACAAAAGAAAGTGCAGGATCAACTAGTATCACTCCAACATATTATAGAAGTATAAAGCATCACGAAAGAGTAGAGGACTGGGGAAGGACTATCCATGGGGACAAGGAGAGAAGAAGAGAGTGTGTAGCCATCCTTGACACAACTAACAATAAGGCATATAACCTTACATATTAAGACCGATGTGTTTGATTTTCTGTTGAGCCTCTAAATTGACATCCCCACTACCCTATTATACTCCTCATCTATACCTTTTTGGCTTACCTAAGCTTGGATAAATGACAAACAACACTACCATTAGCCATTGATGAGGTCATAAGGTAAAGTATAATTGAATTCGTGCATTTTGTGGTTTATTAAGCTAGGAGACTAAATGTTTCATGTCTAATGTTTTAAATTTCCATGTATAACCTTTGAACTCTAGATGAGTCCAACATTTCTGTATCATCTCAGCCATCCTGTACTTATGTGCCAGATTGCCACTGTCTGAATCTAGTACTAAGCGCACATTCCATTCAGATCTAGTACCAAACCATCCACTTTCGCGATCCGGTACCAATGGTCGCAGACTGTTTTAGTCCGGTACCAACCACTTTCATACTGTTTGGATGCGGTACCATTTACCGAATCTCACCTGTCACGATCCGGTACCAATACAGGAAGCATAATATACCAATTTTAGCTCCAGATCGTGCCCAAGATAATTGTTGGATGTTTGCTGAATCATCAAAGCTCTAGCAAGGTTATGTTAAGATAGTTTGTTTATTGCTTCGTCCTCATACACTTCGTGTCATGAGGATGAAGCTTAAAATATGTAACCGAATATATAAATTTGACAATTGACTGATCTGCTAAAGATTTCACCTCCTTGTGTTTCACGACTAAGACTATTTAAATAGTCATGGCAAGGATGGTGGAGGTAGTAGAGAGTTAGCATAACACAGTATGTGAAGCAGTGTTACATATTGCAGAACAGATTTTGAGTTGAAGTTTAATAGAAGGATGTCATTTATTTCCAGGTCTTGATCATTTCTGAATGAATGTGAGTTGAGTTGTTAGCATAGTTTAATTCTATGTTTTGAAATTTGAGTAAGAGGAATGTGTGGATTGAAAGAAAGCTTACTGTAGACTCCAGTCGTTGACCTGTTGAAGTGACAAGGGCCCACCGCCCAACAAAGGTTAGCATCCTTATATATTAGTGTTAGCAGTTGATTTCAATAGTATAAATGTTAGACTAGCTGAAGCTTTGATCTTTTCAGATGATAGCAGTATAGTTTAGTTTAGTTTTCGATTGCTTAGAGATCTTTTTTTTTTTTTTTTTTCATATGCTCTGTTTCTGTTTTTATGAATTTGATTTTGTTTCATGGACATAAATGTTGGCAGCAGTAGTCAGACATATTTGAAGGAGAACTAGTGAAGTTCAAAACAACACATTGTGAACCACAACATACTTAGTATATTAACTATTGAACTACCCATGCTATGTCTTGATGATTGATGTGTGATTTCCCTTTCAGAAGTGTGATTGCATAGTTAGTTTTCTGGGTCAAATAGCAGAGTTGATTTTTCAAAAGAACTCCATCTCATACTTGCATGTGCCATAATGGAGTAGATAGCCTCTCTGTGAAAGACAACCAAAGTGTGTTTTGATTTGCTAGTTTGTTTTGTTTCCAACATGCATAATCTAGAATAGTTATATACTCGTGACATTAGAATTACCTTCCTTACTGGTGTCTTGTAACTCTGTTGATTATGAATCCCATATTGATAATTAATGAGTGCATTATATTACACTTATAAGTAGCACAACATTTTGGTGCCGTTGTCGGGGAGTTGCAAACAGTAGGAAGTGATTTTTAGCTTAGAATGTTTGCATAGTTTTTGAATGATTTTAAAGGTTTCTTTAGGGAGGAGGATAAAATGTTTAAGACATGAGTGAAGAGCCACGCGGCCACTAGAGTGGGGTTATCCGAAGCTAGGTTGCCTTCTTATCTTCTAGATAGAATTAGGATTTCAATTCAGTTAAGAATCAAATTTCCATTTTATGCATAGATATAGAGATAATAAGGGTAGATTTGTAAGCTCTAAATATTCAAAAACAACCCCCCCCACTAATCCAACTGACACTGGTGCAGGAAAAATTCCACCAGGAGAAAGTTCAAGGGGAGCCAGCGAGGCTCCAGAAGAAGAACCTAAAATGGAAGAATCAACATTGGGGTAGGCAGAGCGTGAATCTACTGAATGTTTAGGAGACACACAAAATCTAGTTTTTGAACCATCTATCGGTGGAATGGAAGAAGAAGAAGGAAATGCAGCCACTGAGACTGAGACCATTGGGTTTCCAATCTTGGATATTTCTAGAAACATCAGCATGAAAAACATCCCACTATCATCGTTACCCACTTTTAGAGGTATGTCAACTGAAGATCCAGACTTATTCTTATTCGAGTTTGACATATTATGTATAAGCTATAACTACTCAGACGATGCCCAAAAACTTAAGCTCTTTCCTGCTATAATGAATGATTCAGCCTTAAGATGGTTCATGAGCTTAGAAGAAAATACAATCCTCTCTTGGGATCAGATGAAAGACACATTTTTATGGAAATACCAAGACTATTGTAAGGATAATGCTAAAAATGACATTTTTAAAATGCAACAAACAGAAGATGAAAAGCCTGAAGACTACTTAGAAAGGTTCTTATACAACTACTAGAAATCAAAATTATTCACCATAGACCCAACTATAGTAAGAACCGTATTTTTGAAGGGTATTAGAGATGACTGGATAGAAGTTTTAAATTTGTTAAGTTCAAAAGATGTGCACCAAAAGCCTTTTGCAGAGATTGCAGATTACTGTAGAAGATACTCAAGAGGACAAGCTAAAACAGGCAAAGCACCAAGAGATTCTTTTAGTAGAAATACAAGACAAAGCTCAGGAACTGTCACCAGAATTGAGTCAGGAAAATTATTAGAGAACTTTAAAACAGACATCTTGAGCACAATCAATAACCAGTTAGATACCCTAAAACTGAAAAAGAAACAAGAAGAAGAGATTGTTTTAGCAATCTTCTGTACTAGATGTCGAAAGAATCATGGTGAGAAATAATGTCCATTAAATGTCATAGAAATATGTGGCCCGTGTACACTAGAGCACCCCACATCTGAGTTTCCAACTTTTCTTGAACTACAAGCCATGTATAGGGGAGGAGGAGTCTCACAAGAGCAATCATACCCTTCCAGAAGACCTTGGAGAGCACAAAACCCCAATGCATTTTATGACCCTAATGCACAGTATCAACAACAACAATGGGGTCCTCCCCCAATGACCTATTCAAAATGGACACCTCAACAAGATAAAACTCAACCTTGGCAACAAGGTTGGAGGGGGCCCGCGTATGGGAATCCCTCTTACCCTACATATCCATAGTATCTTGCAAACATTTCCCAATTACTACCTAGATTTAACCCACCACAGATGCAAGCTTTACTCCCACCTCCTATACAACATCAATTTACAACCCCGTTGAAACCTAACCAGTAGTAGCAAGTACCTATAAATGCCAATCAACAACCACAAAACTAAGCTTCCCACAACCCTCTGATACCAGCAAAAATCCTTGCCCAGACAATCTCTAACCCTAATAATCGACCCACCCACCATGTGCAGAATACAGAAGTTCAAACCTTTCCCACCTATGAAATTCAACTATGATCAGGGAAAACTATAAATCAATCAAATCCTGGAGTATTAATTCAGGAAGAAAATGATAATCATTCTGAGGAAGAAAACACTCAAACCACCCCTGTAGAAGAGGAGACTTCCCCTCCTATTCAAATCACTTCTCAGTCTGTATGAGTACCTCAACAAGTTAATCTTTCACCCTACCCCAAAAGACTATTAGTGAAGAAACCTAACCCACCCTTGCACTAAGATATAGAGGATGAATGATGAAATGTATGTATAAAAATACCTCTGTTGCAAGCCATTAAGGATATCCTCATATATGCCAAAATCATAAGGGATATTTTCCTTAAGAAACTAGGAAGGAAGAAGAAGGAACCTCCCCTTGTTCAGGTGGTGGGACAATTATCTGAATTTATTTATGAAATGCCATACAAATATAATGACCTTGGGAACCTAGTAGTCACTGTTGAAATTAATGGTATTTATTTACCAAACACACTCATTGATTTGGGTGCAACAATTAATGTAATGCCTTTTGACACTATGCAAAAGCTCCAAATCAACCAGTTAAGACCAACCCAAACCATGATAGAGTTGGCATATAAGTCAGTCATTAGCCCTGCAAGAAGTCTAGATGATGTCACAGTCACTCTAGCTTCTTGGTAATACCTAGTAGACTTTCTAGTCATCTACTCTAAATCATCCTCCAAACCAGGATGCCTTGTGGTTCTTGGTCGTCCTTGGCTGGCCACAACAGATGAATTTATCAATTGTTGGTCTGGTGAGATGACTATATCCAATGGCACACATAGCCAAAAGCTTGTCCTCTTTCCTCTTGCCCAACCGGCACAGGAGATACATGTCTGGTTAGAAAACCCTTATGGATAAGAAGATTGCATTAGACCCTTGCTAACACTTGACCAAGTAAAAGGAATGTAAGAACAATCAGATGATTAAGTCTTAAGTTTATTTTTGGCTGATACAAATTGTATTGAATATCCGAGGTCTTTTGCAGAGTTGTCACACATTTTCAATTCCGAATTTCAACAAACTTGGCACCATGTGTTGAAGGAAAATCTCCCTGCGGACAGGTAGATCTCCTCTTGAGAGCTAGACTCTTAACTCTTAATACAGGAGACGCTTAACGTGGACACTGACTTCCTTTCAGATCTATACAAACTAATGCACAAGGAGGAAGGAGAAAAGAAGTACCTTTTACCGAAATTTGTCCCTGCACGCTCCGATTTGAGCTCCAATCTTTCGCTCCTCGATGAGTCCTGTAGACAAACAATAGTACAAACACTTCCTACTCTATTGATATTAGCTTGAAAACAGATCCATCTATCATAGATAAGTTCATGCAAGATCAAACACAAACTAGAAAGAAACAGGCCAAGCGTGTCATATTAATGAGAACAATGACAGAAGTAGCTTACAACCGTAGATGCGAATGCGACAGCTTCGTCAAGTCCCCTTTGTCTAACCCTTGCTCAAAAGATCCATGACCTGGATGACAACAACTTCACTGATTACTCTCCTCCAGTCCACTGTGTGTTTCCTATGAGATCATAGGTTTCATGCTTGCAACTCTCCCTCCTTTCCACCATGATAGAGCCTGTTTATATAGGTTTAGAGAGGCTTAACCTCTTGAGGTATCTTTAGGGTAAGTTGAGGAATTCCCTCCTTAGATCAGGAATCTTCTCCTAAGATCATGGTTGAACCAGGAATTCGAATGTAACTTCCTTCCAAGCTTGAAAGATCCTCCCCTTATTCTCCTCAACAGATCAACAGCTGCCCAGATTAGACAACGCTCCCTCAAAAGGGGCATCGGGGCGCTATAGCACTCCCTAGTAGGCTCAAGGGGGGTGCCAACTCTCTAAAATTCTATAGCACTCCTTCAGAGGGGCAGTTTGGTGCTATAACACTCCCTAGCACCTTATGGGGGAGCACCAACGCTCTCAAGGGTGAGATAGGGGAGCGCTCTCCCTTAAAACCTTAGTTTGAAAGCTTCTTTCAGGTGGCAAGAGATACCTAACTTCAGTTAACCATCCCTCTTCCTCCAAATCAGGTGTTTGAGGTATTCTAAGTGTCTCCTTGGTGTCATCATCATGGAAGTATGCTTTGCTTGATATTTGTGACACTTATGAGCAAAATGCAACAC
>ML792451.1:2370-37169 GCA_009831015.1 Picea engelmannii | reverse complement strand
TTGAATCATCAAAGCTCTAGCAAGGTTATGTTAAGCTAGTTTGTTTATTGCTTCATCCTCATACACTTCGTGTCATGAGGATGAAGCTTAAAATATGTAACCGAATATATAAATTTGACAATTGACTGATCTACTAAAGATTTCACCTCCTTGTGTTTCACGACTAAGACTATTTAAATAGTCATGGCAAGGATGGTGGAGGTAGTAGAGAGTTAGCATAACACAGTATGTGAAGCAGTGTTACATATTGCAGAATAGATTTTGAGTTGAAGTTTAATAGAAGGATGTCATTTACTTCCAGGTCTTGATCATTTCTGAATGAATGTGAGTTGAGTTGTTAGCATAGTTTAATTCTATGTTTTGAAATTTGAGTAAGAGGAATGTGTGGATTGAAAGAAAGCTTATTGTAGACTCTAGTCGCTGACTTGTTGAAGCGAAAAGGGCCCACCACCCAACAAAGGTTAGCATCCTTATAGATTAGTGTTAGCAATTGATTTCAATAATATAAATGTTAGACTAGCTGAAGCTTTGATCTTTTCAGATGATAGCCGTATAGTTCAGTTTAGGTTTTGATTGCTTAGCGATATATATATATATATATATATTTTTGCATATGCTCTTTTTCTGTTTTTATGAATTTGATTTCATTTCATGGACATAAATCTTGGCAGCAGTAGTCAGACATATTTGAAGGAGAGCTAGTGAAGTTCACAATAGCACATTATGAACCACAACATACTCAGTATATTGACTATTAAACTACCCATGCTATGTCTTGATGATTGATGTGTGATTTCCCTTTCAGAAGTGTGATTGCATAGTTATTTTTCTAGGTCAGATAGCAGAGTTGATATATCAAAAGAACTCCATCTCATACTTGCATGTGCCATAATGGAGTAGATAGCCTCTCTGTGAAAGACAACCAAAGTGTGTTTTGATTTGCTAGTTTGTTTTGTTTCTAGCATGCATAATCTAGAATAGTTCTATACTCATGACATTAGAATTACCTTCCTTACTGGTGTCTTGTAACTATGTTGATTACAAATCCTGGATTGATAATTAATGAGTGCATTATATTACACTTATAAGTAGTGCAACATTTTCCGATGGGTGAGTTACAAGAGAAAGTAAATGTGTTGGGCTATCTCAATATAGTCATATCAAGGATGCCCATACAAAGACTACAGGACTTAGGCAAGAAATGAAGAACAAAGGAGAGGAGGCATACATATAGTTTGAAAGAATAAAAGATGAAAGATCCCAATTATAGGAGCGATATGACACAACACTTCAATAAAAAAGGAAAGTTGAAGGTAGAGTAGAATAAGTTATGAAGAATAAATACAGGGCTCAAGAGAGGGACAACAAAGCATTAAAGAAGAAGGACAAAGTTGAAACCATGGTGCAGAAAACCCAAACAACAGTTCAGAATATATATAAGGAAATTCAAGAAGTCTCTATAGTAGTAGAATCTACTATGGAGGAGCAAGTGTTAAAAATTGGAGATTTCATTAAAGGCTTCCATGAGGAGATTGAGGAATTAAAATTATAAAGCATGCCAGGAACTCCATCAAAGGTGTGCGAAGGGAGGGAGAGAATGGAAATGACAAAAATTTCCAATATTAAGAAAGTATAAGGAGAATGCACCGAGCTATGTAAGGAGAGCACACAGATATGGATCGAGCTGGTAGAAGACTTGGAGATGAAGGAATTGGAAGCATGCATAAGAGAATTGCAATAAAGAGAACATCAGGATTCATAGAATATAATGACGCTTCCACCAGCAGAGCAGATGATATCCATTTTTTCTTAGTGGAAGGAATATGTAAAATTTGATAAGATGAGGGGTCAAAAAAATATCCTTCAATAGAGACTAGGACCATTGCAGGAAGAAGCGGTGAGGGTAATTGGAGAATTGGCCATAGTGTAGGGTAAGGTCAAGCATGCAATAATTGAAGTAGAGGACAAACTTACAAACCTAACCACACAAAGGGAAGAGGAGATAACAGAAATAGAGGCCACACTCATCGAAGAGGTGGAGGTAGAAAATTATTCCTCTCAAAACTTCATTTCGACATGGAAGAGCAGGCAACAGGCCTGAGTGGCTCAGGATGAGCCATAGATGAGTATCAGGGGCCTATTGGATAGGTATCTTTTGAAATAGTTTTTGAATTTTGATGCATTTTTTGGGAAAAATCCTAAGTATAGGAGAATTGCATGGATGAAGAAGGAAATATAGGGAGCATGCAGCTAAGGTGCTTCCAGGAAGAAAATGCGCAGAAGGAGGAAAGTGCACAAAAGGAGGAGAGCATGCATATAGAATAATAAATAAGACATCAGATAAACCAAGAAAGAGAGAGAATAAAACATGACAAAAGGATGACAACTCGACATTCCAAAAATAGAATAACAATAGAAATGTAGCATGTAGAGAGAAAAGAAGCATGAACAACCAGTTATCTAAGGTAAGTATGCATTCTAATGTGATATTTTTGGGATGAACAGATTAGGATTTTTATCCCTAGATTTGTGTATAAATATGTAACGAGTTGGGAGAATAGGGTTCCCCATGCAGTTTTTTTAACTCTGATTCCTCATTGTTCCTCTCTTGAGTTATGTTTTATTATTAGGGGTTCCTCCATAGGATGGGGTTCCATAGTTCTTAAATGTAATATTCTATTAAGGAGAAGAATCCATAAAAGAATGCTAAAGAGATGATATTGAATCTTGTGTTTTCTATCTTTTACATGTTTTATTATGAATTATGTCTGAATGCATTGCAGATATATTTGTCTTATGGTTAAACATGGAGCAATATTCATAATTGTTACAACGATGAAATATATATGAATTTGGAATAACATGATAGTATGAATTTGAATCACTAAGTAGTTAAGAAGGAACAAGGACACAATCTTGCGCATAGAAACTATAAGGAAGAATGAATAGGATAGCCACCTCCCATTCCCTCAATACTATAGAATCCTAGTTCTCACAATCCCAATAGATACCTCGAGTGAGACCTCATCTGCACAAGAAGGTGATGCTGAAAGGGATAGTGTCTGGTGTGTTTTTTTAGTAAAAGATAACTCGAACATAGGGTCTTACAACCTGTTCACATCACCAACACTTTGTGACATGAATTATTCTTGAAGCTTCTCACACTCGTTTTATTTCTTTATCATCTAGATCTACATTACCTCTTCTGTTATTTTTCCTTCTTCAAGTTTGGTTTTCAAGAAGATGATTTATTTTTCAAGTATTCTTTCTTGTTGACTGAATTCTACTTCAAACTTATTGAAATGGATTGTCAGAATATTTTCTCTCTTTTATACTTCTTTTATATTTATTTTTAAGTGAGAAATTTCCTCATATTTTTTATTCAATTTTTGAGAGCTTTCCTTTAGATCGATCATTTCTTCTTTGAGTGACTTGTTTATCTTCATTTCTTTCTTCAGTTTGATTAAAACACTGATTAGTTTTGCTTAAATATCTACTTCACCTTCTTCGCCACTTCCAGAGGTTCCTTTCTGAGTTTCCATTTCCATGAAGGACACTCTTTCTGAGTCATTATCACTATCATCATCTTCATTAGATGAGGAACTGTCTTCTCTTGAGTAGAGGTTTTTCTTGAAGAGTTTCCTTTTATCTCCTCTCTTGTTTCCCTTTTGATATTTCTTTTCTTTCTTGGGATCTTCTTCTTCATCACTATTTGACTTCTTAATATAAGGAAATTTAGTAGAAAAATGACCAATTTTACCATGATTAAAACATTGTAAGGGAAGTTGCCTTTGTACTTGTCGGTTCCTCTCTTCAACTTTCTTACAAAGCTAGAAATTTCTTCAACTTCAATTGAATCATCATTGTAGCTGCAATTTAACTTTGAATTTTTCTTATTCTTCTTATTTGTCTTCTTGGATTCTTTGAAAGTTTCTTCCTTCCTGGATGGATTCTCCTGTTCTATTCTCATTTCATAAGTTGTAAATATTCCATGTAGCTCATCCATGCTTATCATACCAAGATTTGATATTTCTTCTAGGGATGAAATATTAGTATCAAATCTCATTGGAAGAGACCTTAGTATCTTTTGGACAATGAATGGTTCTTTAACATCTTCTCCTGAGCCTTTAATATTGTTCACTATTTCATCAACTCGTAGAAAGTAAAATGCAATATATTCATCTTCCTTCATTTTCAGTTGTTCAAATTGACCTCTATAAGTTTGAATCTTGGCCCCTTTGACTTTGGCATCTCCTTCGTAGAAATTCTAAAGTTTGTCCCAAATGTCCTTTGTAGAATCACAATGCATAACCTTCACATATACTGAACTATTTAGACCGCTTATAATAGCATTTGTATATCTCAAATTGTTTTCATTGAGTTTCTTTCCATCTCTATCTATTGGGGGAGTGGAAGGTGTCCTGTATCCATCTAGTACTTCTTGCAATACATGAAATCCTTGTGCTTGTACAAATGTTTTCATTCTTCTTCTCCAGAAGGCATATTTGTTTCTATCAAACATTGGTGTTCCGATTTTAGTGCACTCCATGATCTTGCTTCCAATGATTAGATTGTTTCTTGAAGGAACCTACTATGATACCAATTGTTGGAATATTGATAGGGGGGAGAATCAATATGAGCACTTTTTACCACTTTTAATCACAATATATAAACTTTAACTTTATCAAAAATATTCAATATTTTATCTCTTGTGCATTTAGTATATTATTGGATCATAAATAGTATCATTCATTAGTGCATAGTAAACAACCATAGATACAAAGTACACTAGAATTTATGTGGAAACACAAATGGGAGAAAACCACAAAATTATTCCTTATATGTATCAATATTATATTCATAGGAAGAAACAACTTACCAATACTCCAACACCAACTGGATGGAGGTTCCAACCCCATGTTTACAGGCTCCAAACTAAAGGAAGCTACAACTACATGAATTCTCCATCTACAATTGGAAAGAGGCTCCAACCCCCTGATTTATAGGCTCCAACCTGAAGGAATCTTCAACTCCCTGTATTCTCTCGCTCCAACTAGGAGGAGGCTACGACCCCTTGATTTATAGTCTCCAACCTGAAGGAAGATCCAAATCCCTATGTTCTCTGGCTCTATAACATCCCCGGCCACCAACATGCCAGCAATGCTACCAAACACAACCCTTTCTTAGCCTTTTGAGCTCTGATACCATATTGTAACATCCCCAACCACCAACAGGCCAGGAAACGCTACTACGCAGAACATTCTCATACTTATATATATAAAATGCATATTAAATCTAATTAACAGATTTGAACAAACAATACAGAGTAAGCACATGATTACTGCTAACATACATCATCAAGGACATTAACAATAACTCATATGCGCAATAGAGTACATGATAACATATAAGCATCATAGGAATGAAAAACATAATATTAAGCACAAACTGATACTTATCTTTGAAAATGTGGTAAATCCACCAACTGTGTGCAGACCCTCCACAAACCTCCCAACCTTAGACCACGCTGCTCATCACTCTCAGCAGTAGGTCACCCCCGAGATGGGACTAAGCTCCACCGGGAAGGGAATCCTAGGCTAGGCAAGGTGAATAGGAAGACACACAGTTATAGAGGAAGGATTCTCTCCCAGGAGTCACTTACACCCACTGCTCACAGACCCTCATTCCCCACATGCTTGTCCCACCCCAGGAGTATACACCCTGTCACCCAGACAATCCTTCGACTACTAAACCTCCCTTGCCTTGGGCTTCAACAACAAACCAAATCGAAAGTCTTCGAGATGTGTGGCAACTACAGGACCCCTTCCAGGAGTTCTCACTTCCTTCGCACACTCTCTCACTTGGAGAGAGTCACTCATAGGCTTGGAAACCTGCCTCTTCAAATGAAACCACCTCCCTCACTTGGAGAGACTGTTACACACAGGCCAAACAACCTGTTTCCTTCAACTCGGTTTCCAACGCAATCAGGAAACCACGAGGCTCAACATGAACATACACTAGCCAGCAAGCCACATGTAGTTAAGCATTGCGCGGCCACAACAGTCCACAGGAAACACAGACACAGTCTTCCCAAAACTAGTGACAGACAAACGCTACAAAATAACAAGGCTCAACAATTACGGGACATTCAGTTTTCCCATTCAGCAATATAGGACAGACTCACGACTCTAGTTTCAGGGATGCGTGACAAGCAATCCATGCAGAGGTCGAACACATAATCGACGGTTCTGACAGAGGGTGTATCAACTCCTCAACAAAACAACACATGCTTTCGGTTTCAAAGCTGCATGAGGGTATGCATGCAAAGGTCAGATGAGATTCATGGTTTCAGACAGCCGACGACAGAATGGAGGAGGAATCCCAAACTCAACTGCCACTTCATATTTTAACTGCATGTTCCCAAGTCAACACTTGTCTTCCTAGAGCTGCATGCGTTCCCTTTTTCACATGTTGAAGTTGCATGCATTGCCCCTCCCAGGAATTAGGATTAAAAAACATACCTTTCACACCACTTTGGAATAATAATAAATTATTATCTCCAGAACTTAAGCCCTCAAGCTTAGCCCCTCTTCCAACCTTTCCGCCCCCTCTCCCTTACCAAGATTTTGTGGAAGCTTATTCCCCCATCACTCATTCATCGTGGTCGGTCCACACGCAGAGATGTTTTCATTACATGTACAAAAATCAGGTTCTTGGCCTTCAACACTTAGGCTCTCTGGCCTAATTAACACATAATCCAACCAGTTTATATAAACTTAGCTCACCAGCCTATAAAACATAATTACAATTCATAATGCAATTGGGGTACCTCCTTGGGGTATTACAATCCCCTCCCCTTATTTTTGCATTGTCCTCAGTGCAACTTTCACACAACATCAACAAGATTTCCAAAATCTTCAAAAATATGTGGGTATTCTACCCGCATAGCATCTTCATGCTCCCATGTCGTGTCCTCAGGACCGTACCAGGTCCACCGGAACTTTACAAGACCTATGGCTCGATTTTGGAGCTGTTTCCTTTTCTGGTCGAATATGCACAGAGGATGCACTTGCAGGACACCTCCTTGTTCCACCTGAATCACATTCCAATCAATTACATGATTAGCATCAGGTATATATTTCTTAAGCAATGAAACATGAAACACATTATGTACAGTCATGGATGCAGGTAATGCAAGCATATATGCAACTGGCCCAATCCTTTCTAGGATTTCAAATGGCCCACAAAATCTGGCTGCCAACTTGGCAAAGTTTCCCAGCTTCAGGGAACTTCTATTGGCTTTTACTTTCAGGAAAACATGATCACCCACTTTGAACTCTCTGTGGATTTTGTTCCTATCAGCATAACTTTTCTTCCTGTCTTGGGCAGCCTTTAAATTCTTCTTAATTTTTAGCATTTGTTCTTCCATTTCCTTGAGCAAATCTGGCCCAACTACTACCCTATCAACTGGATTATCCCATCTTATTAGAGTATTTCACTTTCTGCCATAAAGTGCTTCAAATGGGCTCATCTTCAATGATGCTTGATACCCATTGTTGTAACTGAATTCTACTAAGTGCAGGTAGTCTTCCCATTTAGATGGTTTGTCCATCACATACATCCTTAACGTGTCTTCTATTACTCTATTCACCCTCTCTGTCTATTCATCAGACTTAGGATGATAAGTTGTACTGAAGTTCAGATTCGTTCGGAACCCCTTGAATAACCCTTTCCAAAAATTTGAGGTAAATTTCGGGTCTCTATCGGACACATTGTCTTGGGAATTTCATGCAATCATGACACCTCCTTCATAAAGACGTCGGCAATGTCCACTGCCTTGTGAGTAGTCTTTAATGGAATGAAATGGGAATCTTTCGTAAGCTTGTCCACCACCACCATAATTGAATGATGTTGCTTCCCTATTCTGGGCAATCCTATGATGAAGTCCATTGTCACCACTTCCCACTTCCACTCAGGAATGGGTAAAGGTTGTAGTAACCATGTTGGGTGCCTATGTTCAGCTTTAACCTTCTGGCACTCCATACATCTGGCGATGTATTCAACAATCTCTTTCTTCATACCTGGCCAAAAGTAATGGCTCCTGACTACTGCCATGGTTTTTTTATATCCAGGGTGCCCTACATAAGGCACATTATGCATTTCATGCAAAATCATACGTTTCAAGTCTTGGACATTAGGTACATAAATTTTTTTCTTGTAAAAAAGTATTCCATCAGTTTCCAACTTATAATTCTCCACTTTCTATGGCATCTCACCTTGTTGTAGCTTTGCTACCAACTCCATGTACTACAAATCTGCATTTGCAGCTTCTAAAATTCTACTCTTTATATCATTTCGGTACATGCTAATGGTTGTAGCATGTAATTTGTGTACTCTCCTTCTGAGTGCATCAACCACTTTATTCTCCTTCCCTTTTATATGCTTGATATCAAAATCATACTCATAGAGAAACTCCAACCACCTACTCTACCTAGCATTCAAGGTTGGCTGATCAAACAAATACTTCAGACTGTTATGGTCTGTTCTCAGTTCAAACTTCCTTCCCATGAGGTAATGTATCCACTTCTTTAGAGCATGTACTATGGATTCCAACTCCAAATCATGAGTGGCATAGTTTCTTTCATGCTCTTTCAACTTTCTGTATTCATAAAAAATTACAAATCCATTTTGACTGAGGACCCCTCCCAATCCTTCTTTGCACGCATCATTGCATACCAGAAAATCTTCATTTGGATCTGCAATCTTCAACATTGGAGCACTGGTTAACAGTTGCTTCAATTGATGAAATCTTTTCTCACAATCCTCTCTCCACTGAAACTTATTCTCCTTCTGTTGCAAGGAAGTGATAGGGTGAGCTATCCTCGAGAACCCTGCGATAAACCTTCTGTAATAACCATCTAAACCCATGAAGAATCTAACTTATGTCATGTTCTTTGGTGCTAACCTGCCTCTAATGGCCTCAATCTTCTCAGGGTCTACAACTATCCCATCCTTTGAGATAATATGCCCCAAGTAATGGATCTTCTCTTGATAAAATGAGCATTTGATCAACTTGGCATACAGTTAGTGCTCCCTTAGCACCTTTAATCCCATCCTCATATGTTGTTCATGTGCTTCCTTCGACTTGGAATACACCAGAATGTCATCTAGGAATACTATGACAAACTTGTCTAGATAGTCCCTGAATACACCATTCATCAGACACATAAAAACAACGGGTGGGTTCGACAACCCAAACGGCAACACTGTGAACTCGTAATGACCATACCTTGTTCTAAAGGTGGTCTTGCTGATGTCTTCATACTTTATCCTTACCTGGTGATATCTCGACCTGAGGTCTATCTTCGAAAATATCTTCGCATCCTTCAACTGATCGAAGAGGTCATCAATCCTCAGCAAGGGATACTTGTTCTTTACAGTTACTTTGTTCAATTGTCTGAAATCGATACACAATCTCAACGTTTTGTCCTTCTTCTTCACGAACATGACTGGGGCACCCCAAGGTGACACACTTGGGTGTATGTACCCCTTATTTAGAATCTCTTCAAGCTACAATTGTAGTTCTTTCATCTCTGGTGTGCTCATTCTGTAAGGATATTTCGACACTGGAGCTGCTTCAGGCATCAAATTTACTGAGGAATCAATATCTCTCTTCGGGGGTAATCCGGGTACCTCTCGAAATACATCTTCAAACTCTTTTAGTACTACATGATCTCCAATACTTGACACCTTATCCTTAGTTTTTTCCTTCACATGGGCTACAAATAATCAACAACCTTTCATGTAGCACTTCTTTAGCTGCATTGCTGAGATCTCTCTAATAGTAACCACTCTAGGAATTCCTTGGACTATTTTATGATTCCCTTCCTCATCTTGGAAAGTGAATGCCTTGTTACGACAATCCAAGATGGCATGGTCCAACCAGTCCATCCCAATCATACATTCATAAGACCCTAAAGGCAGAATATTCAATTCAACGTTTGTGCTCAGTCCCTTCATATTCACTGGACAGGACTTAACTAATTCAGTGAATTTTCTCTTGGTTCTTGTAGCTAGATGTACTAGCCAAGACTTTTCATGTTTTCTTCTCGCCAAATGAAGACTTTCCACGACTCTAGGATCTATATAACTATGTCTAGCCCTCGAATCAATTAAAATAGTAAATGGTTGGTTGTTAATCATACCTTCTATTTCAATCATGTGTGATTTAAATTCATCTTGCTTGTTGTCCAAGGATGTTGTTGGGTCGCAAAAATATGACACTTTATTCATCTTTCATATACCATTTGTCGCCTTTATTTCCATTTCATTCTTCCATAAAACCATAAGTATCATCACTTTCATAAAAACATATGGGTTTACATTTCCATTTTCCAAATTATTTATTTTGAGTATTTTTAAGAGAATTTGTGACTAAATATTAGAAAATTAACATATTTTCATTATATCTCAAAGTTGGATGAGTTTTGTGATGACTACAGGCATATTTGAAGATTTTCACAAAGTCAAAAATCACCACCTAGCTTCAAATTCGAATTTCATCTTCAAGCTTTGATTTGGAGATAATCATTCAAGCTAACTTCAAGGAGAATATCATGGATAGAATATCTTATCTAAGATATTTGTGGAGGATTCGAAGGGATAGGTTGAGAGAAAAGTTGATCTGTAATTATGAGTTTGTTATCTTTATTCATGTATAAATAAGCGGGTTCTCTCCTCATTTGGGAGGAGGCCTCTCTCTAGAATAGAGAATAGAAGAATAGAGTGATTGAGCTTTGATTCATAGTCTTATAGTTTTGAGATAGTGATTTTCATTATTTTTCACGTATTGGATTGTTTTAATGCAAGATTTTACTTTCTCATAGTGGTTTGTCATTTACCTTTTTGTCGTGTGTTGTTGTAGATGTTTTTAAAATGCTTTCATTAGATTTAATTTATGCACTTTCATGTTTTCATAGATTAATTCTAGATTGCATTCTTTCGTAGTTAGATTAAGTTTTTTCTTTCATAGTTAGATTATGTCTCATTTGATTTTGTAGTTTCAGTTTTAGTCTCAAGTTTATGTAGCATTAGGATAGTTTCCTTTCAGAGATTAGTTTCATATTTTGTGCTTTCTTAGATTTAGATTCAACGACAGTAGTTTAACATGCTTATTTTCACTCATTAGCATAGATTAGAAATCCTCTTACCCTGCATATACTTCATGTACATCTCATAAGATTACGACTTCAGATTGATAATTTATGTCGCAATTACTATCATATAATTCACTCGACATTTTGGTGCCGTTGTCGGGGAGGTGTTAAAAGGGTTAGAATTAGATTTTATTTTTCAATTGTGTGCAATTGATTTTATTTTATACAAAAGTGTGTTTTTATTTATACAAATTTAGTTTATTTTTTATTTTTGATGAGCTAACTGTGCGAACAGATAACCTGGTAACAGCAGGGTCTCAGTAACGCAAGGCGTTCATGTTTGGCGTGTTTTATTTTTACAAATAGTTTTAATTTCTTAGTTTGGATTGTGAATTAGTTTCTACTTTCATCCTAGTTTTCTTTTGATTTTGTTCATCTTTGGTTTTATACTCATTTCACACTTGTTTTGCACTTGTTTCATACTAGTTTTTCATTTTCATTTTTTTCTAGTATTTGGTTTGATTTTCATTAAAATGATTTTTCAATGAGCATAAGTCTAGATCAACTCACTCAGGTCCTAGAAAAAGTCGAGATCCCTTCTTCTTGGGAAGAGGAGATCTTAATAGCAGCCGAGGGCTTAATTACTCCTCCAACAACAAACAATGAATCAACATACGGAGCACTCTGCACATCTGATGATGAACACTTATACAAGCAGGAGATCAAGGAGGATAACGAGGAATTGCAACATGATCTAAGGAGTGAAAACTATGCCTATGAAAGAATTATCGAACGATGGTTTCAAGCAGGTACCAAGTTAGATCCAATTAATTTTTCTTTTTATTTTGTTAATTTACAGTTTCAACACTTAATTTCACATGTTTATATATATTTTCGATTGTCATTTGCGAAATTCACGCTAAACATATTCTTATTATTGTTGCGCTTATGGATACATTGGAAGTTTGATTACGCGTAACTGCTTTCTAAATTCCAATTAGAGTAGAGTAGAGTAGGTAGGTTAGTTTTCAATAAGTATGCTCTCCTCCACGCTTCGTGCGATCTCGAGGATCAGAAAGTAGGATGTCTCAATGAATTAGTTGATGATTTGCAAACATACTTAATCAATTTTTCATCTTCAATTTGCAATTCATTTTGTCTCCATTTGCTAATAAACCTATTCTCTTTAATTTTATTTGAATTTGTCTTCTTTTAAATTTAAGAATAAAGCAATTAAAAAAAAAACTGATAAAACACCAAAATGTTTAGGACTCTTTTAATTTTAAATTTATAGAAATATATATATATATATATATATATATATATATATATATATATATATATACAAAAATAAAAAAAATAATAACATAAAACTAAAACCAATGAAATAAACATAACCATCCTTAGTTTTAAATGCATAGAAACCACGAAATAAAATGGAACAAAATAAATGTCCACATTGCATTCGCCAGCAGGTCTTTAAGCTCGGTTACATGCAATAACATTGAAGCATAATGCATTTTTGTCCACCAGAGAAAGGAAATCACGGTTGGGAAGGTGACCATTTCGCTCCTTTTCCCTCAGCTTGTAGCCTAGAACTAACCCATCCCGTTCATTCACTCGGTGGACCACCAAAAAGGTATCCAAGAGAAGAACCATGACCAGGGGCAGCATGAACTTTGGTTGATGGTCGATCCGTTTAAAGTTTCCATAGTTCTATCCTTCAGCATGGAAATAATTTTTCCATTAAAACTTTTGTAAATGAAAACAATTATGGAGACACTACCTTTGGCTATTTCTGTAATAGCAAGTGCATCGATCACCAAACTTCCTTGTTTTGTTGCCTGCGGTAAGTGGTGGACTCCAATTTGGATACTGGTAAGATCAAACAACTAGCCCATGCCTTCCATGCATTTCCCAGCAGCCAGGTTACGCCCATTAGTCAAAGTCTGTCAATGGAAAACATAAAGGAAACATGCGCTGCCAACGTTGGATGTATAGATATGTCGAAGGCCAAGGACCAAAGTGACTATATTCTTTAAAAACTCTTTCAATCGCTTAACAACTCTGCTAGGGCACACGATGATAGCTCGCCTACCTGCTGTCTCCGCTACAGATCGCAAGTCTCCAAACATGTGACTACTGTTAACCAACGCAGCAAAAATAGACAGGCAGGTAAGTTCAGAATTATTATTTCTAGGATCCTCTTCGATCTCATGATTATCGCACGCATTGGTAGGGGGAAGTTATGATCTCTTAAATGGCTAAAATCACTCTCCTACCACACCACGTCATTATGCATCTACCACTCCGCGTTTTTGAAGGATGAGAGGAATCGTAACCAATCAAGTCTGTTGTCATAATGATTTCATGGGTATAGTTGGAGTTTCCTCAGCCAAATCTCTGATTGTTACGATCTCTCAAACCAAAAAAAAAAAGATATATATATTCTGTGTCTAGAGGATGAAATGATCATGTTGTTGTGTATTCTTTGGCGATTTTGCAAGGGATAGTGAGTGTTCATTCTTTGAAGAAGATGCGCTTGCATAGGACATTATCCTTCTCATGCTGGGAGGTATGAGGTGCATGCCCTTTGTGTCAAATTTGGGACATTAAAAGACTTTCTGGGGCCAGCCATTAAAGGCCCTCCCTGGACTTTCCTGGAGATTCTTAATGGGCACTCCTCCACATGATTTATTGCTCGTTATGGACACAGTAGTAGTGTGGTGTGGGTACCCTGCACCAGAAATTATACTTGCAACAACTGTACAGTTTGTTTTTTCAAGAAAATCATCATCTTTGGTGCCTGTAAAGTGTGCATATGCAAAGTGAAAAGACCTGTGTGGGAATGGGAATTAGAGTGGGAGGTGTTTCAGAAGCATCCATAACTACTTGCGGACTTGTCCAGACTACGTGATTAAGTATGGCATGAGAGCCACAGTCGGACAACCATTGTCTGAGACCTGAACCTGCACACATACAAACAAAACCTATGAAGTTAAAGAGATAAAATTTGTAGCTACTGAGGGCACCTATGAAGTTATTGATGCTATGAAAAACTCTGTATTCAAGCTACCATTTATCAGATTTATATGAGTTCCTTGTTCATCTATTTTATATTCTATTATTAATAATCTTTTGCGCAGATTCCAAAGAGGATTTCTGTCAGACACAACCAGATTGCCAAATTACCAGATTTCAAGGGAAAAACAATTTGCATGCAAGTGAAAAGAGATTTCATCTCCACCATATCATCATTTGCGCTCCACAAATTTACAACATAAGCCAACGAAGGGATCCTGACGATTGAATATCGAGGGAAACATAAGATTTGTATAATGTAGTAGACCTTGGAACAATGATCGATGCAGAAGTTACTTTGTTGTAGAGTTGCGGGGTTGCCATCATAGGGTCGAGCACCTTTGCGCTAGCCGAGGTTTGATACAAATTTATTTTGGCAAAAGTTGGGTATTTGATTCCAGTTTCTAGATCCTCTACTGACTCCCTTTGTGCTAAAAAAAATGAGTGGTGTCTTTATTCGATTCCCACCATCCAAGTTTATCTCGAATTTCTCCCTTCATTCCATGAAAAAATAAATGAGTTTATTAACTTTTTCTCTAATGGACAGACTACAATAATAAAGTAGAATCAACCATGATTAGTCTTCCTTAAGTTGGTTGTTTGATTTTCGGCATTATAAATTCTTGCACTCAAAATTGAGAATCTGATAGGAACTAGGATCTCCTGGTTTATATGTCCATTGATTGATAAAATGGTGTGAGGTTCAAGTCATTGAGAGGTACACAAATTTATGATATTCGAAAGGCATTAAAAGCAATTAAAAAAAAACACATTTATTTAATTTGCTTTTAAAGTTTTTGTAAACATATAAAACAAATAAAAATCATAGAAAAAATATATATATAATAAAAAAAACCAAAACAAAAGTAATTAAAAAAAAACAAAAAAAAAAACAAAAAACAAAACAAAACAAAAACAAAACAATAAAACTTAAAACCAAAAACTTTCTAGCTTCTTTTTCTACTTTATTTTTTATTTTTTATTTTTTTTAAATACCTACACTTACAAAAACACAAAACAACAAAATAACTAAAAATTTGCAAATGGACATATCACTCATTCTTGGACACAATATCCAAACATGCTTTTACGCTTAAACACTAATTTGTTTTCTTGAAGTCACTTTGACAGAAATCGGCAAAAGAATCAAGCGCGCAACAGGTATAAGAACACATTTTATTTCTTTTACTTTTCCGCATTCGTACTTATTTTTTCATGTTATGTTTTTTTGAACATCTCACAAGTTTTCATGCAGAATTTGTACTAAGTTTTTTTTCAGGTGCACGACCGATCACATCTTGTTGTTGAAGTGAATTTCTCAAAACATTTAAAAGGAAAACATGCTTTCATGACTGCTTGAAGGAGCCGAGTCTTATCACACACATCATGACGTTTGTTGTTACACAAAACCTATCCATACAACCATTCCACGTCATGAATTCTTTCCCTGCATCTCTCCTTCAAAGTGCATTGGTCATCCCTGTGATGAGGTCTATCTTTCCATCGCCTTATCCTTCATGACTTCACACACGCCTATCTTTCTGAGTCACATACATCTCTTTAGATTTTTCATTCCAGTTTTCCTTGTCAATAAAACTATTCAGTTCCCTTTTTGATGACTACATTACCCTGATTTTTTTTTTATACACACTTTTGCTACCGAGGGCTTTTCATCTATAGTCCTACCAATCATTTTTACAAACTCGCGTTGACTGATGTGGGATTCCTTAAGGCCCACCTTTCAACAACTCTTGCCCCATCGACCTCAACACCTTATCTGGGATATATACTAGAGTTCCCTTTGAGTACCTAGAGGCTTGCATGCATTAATGGCAAGTTCTCTTGCTGACAATCATGGGAATACATCAATGTCCCTTGATCGTCGGATCTTGCAAGTGCCTTGACATCAGCAAATCTATTCTCACTTCACAAGATGTACTCGGGTACCTTGGCACTCATTGACATCAATGGTGAGTTTTCCTCGCATTGGTTAACGACATTCATCAATGGTCAGTAATCCAATGACTTCTCTTCATTCTCAACATCGACACATTCATTCGCATGACTAGAATTGTACCATTGGGTTTAGCAGTAGGTGAAGACTATACACTTTTCCATGACTCCTCAACAGTTACATCAGCATGACTTTAGCTACATGAGAGTACTACAGTTCCACTTTCATACTTCATCTTTTCCATGATTCATCAACACCAGTTCAGATTCCTCCACTTCACACTCTTTGATGTAGCAGTGACAACAGTTGCAGCTACAGTAGCATTCACTTTTCACATGATCATACAGCAGTGACATATTCCATGCTCCAACAGTCGCATAGGCCATATTCCTATTGCATAGTTCATCAACTTTTTGGGTAAGTGGAGGTATGTTCTTTTCTAATCTTTAATCATGCAATTCCTTAAGTGATAAAAATAAATAAATTTGGAAAATTTCCTTACCTTAGTCTTCTCCTTTTCCTACACATACCACATCTTCAGTTGGGGGGAAGGGGATATTCATTTCATAATTCCATTTACATATTCATCATCTCATTCTCCATTTACCAACATGTTTTTCCCAAACTATGCCTCGTTGCATTTTGATTCAAAAATATTGCTATATATATATATATATTGGCATGATTCAAATATGAAGAAAAAAGGCTTTCTAAGTACATTGATGACTTATCATTTCCAGTACATGCATGTTTCTAATATTATGACTTGCAGCAAGAAAATAAGTAAAACGAACAAATKTTGTTAACACAAGAACCAACATTTGTCATATTGATGGTTGTCACACAAGAACCAACCATAAGAAATATTAGCTACCACTCATGTATCTGATCATGAAATGATTTATTATTACACATCATCATCATGTAAATCCATAGCTAAGATGCCAAAAGCCTAAATAGAATTCATGCAAAGTTGCATGAGGACATGCAACAAGTTCAGTTGGGGGGAATGTTGGGTCGCAAAAATACGACACTTTATTCATCTTTCATATACCATTTGTCGCCTTTATTTCCATTTCATTCTTCCATAAAACCATAAGTATCATCACTTTCATAAAAACATATGGGTTTACATTTCCATTTTCCAAATTATTTATTTTGAGTACTTTTAAGAGAATTTGTGACTAAATATTAGAAAATTAACATATTTTCATTATATCTCAAAGTTGGGTGAGTTTTGTGATGACTACAGACATATTTGAAGATTTTCACAAAGTCAAAAATCACCACCTAGCTTCAAATTCGAATTTCATATTCAAGCTTTGATTTGGATATAATCATTCAAGCTAACTTCAAGGAGAAGATCATGGATAGAATATCTTATCTAAGATATTTGTGGAGGATTTGAAGGGATAGGTTGAGAGAAAAGTGGATCTATAATTATGAGTTTGCTATCTTTATTCATGTATAAATAACCAGGTTCTCTCCTCATTTGGGAGGAGGCCTCTCTCTAGAATAGAGAATAGAAGAATAGAGTGATTGAGCTTTGATTCATAGTCTTGTAGTTTTGAGATAGTGATTTTCATCATTTGTCATGTATTGGATTGTTTTAATGCAATATTTTACTTTCTCATAGTGGTTTGTTGTTTACCTTTTTATCGTGTGTTGTTGTAGATGTTTTTAAAATGCTTTCATTAGATTTAATTTATGCACTTTCATGTTTTCATAGATTAATTCTAGATTGCATGCTTTCGTAGTTAGATTAAGTTTTTTCTTTCATAGTTAGATTATGTCTCATTTGATTTTGTAGATTCAGTTTTAATCTCAAGTTTATGTAGCATTAGGATAGTTTCCTTTCATAGATTAGTTGCATATTTTGTGCTTTCTTAGATTTAGATTCAACGACAATAGTTTAACATGTTTCTTTTCATTCATTAGCATAGATTATAAATCCTCTTACCCTGCATATACTTTGCGTACATCTCATAAGATTACGACTCCGGATTGATAATTTATCTCGCAATTACTATCATATAATTCACTCGACAGATGCATAGATACTTGGCATTCTACTGCCCATGTCCTCCACTGTTTCAGCTTGCTGAATATTATAGATAGTTCTCACTTTTCCATTTTTGTGGGGATAATCTCTGTACTTATGGTTCCCCTGACAGACCCAACACTGAATGGGAATCTATCTTGGCCTTTGTTCCCCTACTTCATCCATTCTCGTCTCTCTAAATGATGGTTGTCCTTGAGGATTTTTTCTGAAAAAGGGAGGTTTGTTTCCCTTCTTCCTCTGCTCTTTCTTAAACTTTTTCTGGTCATCCCAAGCCTTCCGAAAGGTAGGCTTTTCTCTTTGATGTTCATATAAGCATTTCTCTCTTCTTATCGTTTCTTCCATGGTATTAGGGTCATCATTCTGGATCTTGTCCCCAATGGAAGGTGGTAATCCACTCAAATACCTTTGAATATTGACAGTATCCTCTTTGATGAGTGGAACATACCTCAATAATTCCAAAAACCTACGTTCATACTCATCAATGGTCATGCTGCCCAGCTTGAGTTCAAAGAAATATTTCATCTTTCTGTCATAATATCTCTTAGTTAAATACTTCTTCTCAAAATACCTCTTGAATTCTTTCCAAGTGATATATTTCTCTTTAATGTGCTTCACCTGCATAAGTTTATCCCACCACATGGATGCTTTTCCTTTCAGTTGATACATCACAATTCTTCCTTCCGCATGAGAGGAATAATTAGGAAGTTGGAAGTATTTCCTCATACCAAGTAACCATGTTTTGGCATCTTCCTCCTTATGATGTTCTCCATCAAATGTAGGAGGCTTAATATTTTTCATCTCTCCCTTCAATTCATCCACTCCCGATCTCCTATTCTTTCTGGTAGGAGATGGGCTTGAACTATTGTGTGTCCTTCTCTTGGAGTGAACTTAGGAGTGATGATGGTGTCTATCCACACTCCTTGACCTTCTTCCCTTAGAAGTCTGGTGACTCCCTATTCTACTCGAGTCGCCCTCCTTCTCCAACTTCTTCTCTATTCTCTCCAAACTCTTTAACATCTTTATGTTAAATTCACCTTGTTTTTCCTGAGCTTTTCTAAGATTTTTTCTATCTGCTCAGAAAGTTTGGGCATATTTTTTCAATCCTTCAATGATATTCCTTAGGTTTCTTTCCTTATCTATCTCCTCTCCATGGCCATTGGAGTTCGATCCTTCAACTCCCAAGTGAACATCCATTCCTTTTGCCTCGTCCTAAAAACTAGAATCAGTCTGTGCCATTTCCATTTCCTTTGTACTCGGTGGAAATTCTATTCGGTTCTGGTACTTTTTGAACTTCTGCAAACACAATGTGAAGACAATTGGAATTTGTCAGGCCATTGTTTCTTAACAAATTCCACAACATTCATAAACACTTGATTCAAGAAAATGCTTAGTTTCCATGAATTTTTCAAACTTTGCTCGATTTTGTAGTGCACTCAGGCTATAACTCCTTTCTCTCAGTTCTCCTACCCACGCGACCATGGTCGTGATCAAGCGCTAGGTCTCAAGGTTCTCTAATCAGGACTTCGAGATTTTGGTTTTCGGGGTTTCAGGATTTCAGACTTGGAGGCTCCCACACTCGCTTCCTTCTCCAACTCCCAATTTTTGAACTTCTGACCTTTCTAGCCTCCGTGCCCACAAAAAATCTATCACCAACCATGGTGGTGACATGTGGTGTACTTAACAAGGTCCACGTTACTTCAGGTGATGCCTTACGGCCCCACTGCGCCCAATTTTTCGTTTCGGGACATCGGGCTTCAGGAGTTTGTGCAACAACACATCCCACTCTCCCGACAGTCAAACTCCTGAAATGTTGACATTTCAGAGCTCCCAATCAGACGGTCCTGATTCCTCCACGATATGAAAACTGTGATCTAATCGCGAGTTCATGTTTCGCGAATTCTCGCGAACTTTCCCTTTGACCATTTTTCACTCACGAGTCAGTGAAAGGATGACCGTTCCCCATGCATCCCTCCCAATTGACGGTTCTGATGATGTCGATACTTTGTGTATCATGATATCCACACTCATGTGCAACTCCAAAGGTTTTTGAGCCTTCTGCACGTTCCTTGGATCCAACGGTTGTTGGTCCCATGCTTAGATCTAATGGCCTAGATCTGATCTCTTCTATGCATTCTCCTAAGTGTCTCGACGTGGATTTGATGCTCCAAATCCTTTCCTCTACAGCTGATCTACGAATGCAGTTTTATTCTACCGCTACTCCTCCTGAGCTTCATAACATGGCCAGGTAACCCATTGGAACTCAGACGCATTCTAAGGTTCGAAATTAGTCCTTCTGACTCAATTTCCTCTCGAAACCTTGGGTCCAAAGACCACTTATTTGGCCGATCCTGGATTAGTGTTGAAACCTTGGGCTCTGATACCATATTGTAACATCCCCGACCACCAACAGGCCTGCAATGCTACCTTACACAACCCTTTCTTAGCCTTTTGAGCTTTGATACCATATTGTAACATCCCCGACCACCAATAGGCCGGGAAATGATACTATGCGGAACATTCTCATACTTATATATATAACATGCATATTAAATATAATTAACAGATTTAACCAAACAATACAGTGTAAGCACATGATTACTACTAATATACATCATCAAGGACATTAACAGTAACTCATATGCGCAACATAATACATGATAACATATAAGCATCACAGGCATGCAAAACATAATATTAAGCACAAACTGATACTTATCTTTGAAACTGTTGTAATTCCACCAACTGCGTGTAGACCCTCCATGAACCTCCCAGCCTTAGACCGCACTGCTCATCACTCTCAGCAGTAGGTCACCCCCGAGTTGGGACTAAGCTCCACCAGGTAGGGAATCCTAGGCTAGGCAAGGTTAACGAGAAGACACACGGTTATAGGGGAAGGATTCTCTCCCAGGAGTAACTTACGCCCACTTCTCATAGACCCTCATTCCCCACATGCCTGTCCCACCCCAGTAGTATACACCTTCATTGTCACCTGGACAGTCCTTCGGCTGCTAAACAAGACCCCTTCCAGGAGTTCTCACTTCCTCCATGCACTCTCTCACCTGGAGAGAGTCTCTCACAGGGTTGGCAAACTCCCTTTTCAATCACAACCACCTCCCTCACCTAGAGAGAGTGTTACACACAGGCCAGACAACCTTTTTCCTTAACTCGATTTCCAACGCAGTTGGAAAATCACGAGTCTCAACACAAACATACACTAGCCAGCAAGCCACATGTAGTCAAACACTGTGCGGCCACAATAGTCCACGGGAAACACAGACACGAGCTTCCCAAAACTGGTGACAGACAAACACTACAACATAACAAGGCTAAAAAATTATAGGATATTCAGTTTTCCAATCCAACAATATAAGAAAGACTCACAGTTCTGGTTTCAGGGATGCGTGACAAGAAATCCACACAGAGGTCGAACACGGACTCAATAGGTCTGACAAAGGGTGTATCGTCTCCTTAAGAAAACAACACGGACTTTCAGTTTCAGAGCTGCGTGAGGGTATGCATGCAGAGGTCAGACAGGATTTACAGTTTCAGAGAGCCAATGACAGAATGGAGGAGGAACCCCAAACTCAGTTGTCACTTCAGCTTTTAACCGCATGCGCCCAGGTTAAAACTTGTCTTCCTGGAGCTGCATGCGTTCCCTTTTGCACACGTTGGAGTTGTATGCGTTGCCCCTCCCAGGACTTAGGATTAAAAAGCATACCTTTCACACCACTTTGGAATAATAATAAATTATTATCTCCAGAACTTAAGCCCTCAAGATTATCCCCTCTTTGAACCTTTCAGCCCCCTCTCCCTTACCCAGACTTTGTGGAAGCTTAGTCCCCCATCACTCATTCATCGTGGTCGGTCCACATGCCGATATGTTTTTATATTAATAATTTGCATCATTACATGTACAAAAATTAGGATCTTGTCCTTCAACACTTAGGCTCTCTGGCCTAATTAACACATAAGCCCACTACCTTGTATAAACTTGGCTCACCATCCTATAAAACATAATTAGAATTCATAATTGAATTGGGGTACGTCCTTGGGGTATTACAGGCTCAAATCAGAAGGAGGATGCAACCCCCTTTACCTGCCCCATCCTACCTCCCAGAAATATAAGTGTAGAATCAACCTGTCACTACCATTGATATTTTCACATTTGTTGTCACTGATACATCAACTTGTCACTGTCATTGTCACTGTCACATCAACCTGTCACTTTCACTATCACATCAACTTGTCATAAGGTTCCTCATACATATTTCACCATATACCAAGAGTATACTTCAACCAACATCACAAATATGTGTCGATAACAACCATGATATCTACCAAACCAAATACAAAGGTATACCTATAACAATGTACCATGACATCACTCTCAATGAATATGCCCAAATATCCAAACCATGCCTCAATAATGTACCAAGACACAACCCTTAAAACACATGTAAAACATACCTCTGATCTTGTACAAACTTGGTGCATTAGATGATAGACATATAGACCTTCCTCGGCCTTAGCAACCTGTAGCAAGAATCCTTCCTTAGGTATGACTTAGCCTCTTTGGATGAAGACTGTTTTTGGGAAGGAATTTTTGGGGATGGAATAGTGAGAAGAGACAAGGTATATGGAAAAGGCACAAGATCAACAAGACCAAGAATATCAATAAGATCAATAAAGAAGAGAGAGGAAAGGGAGGAAGATGGGGGACAAGAAAACCAGTCAAGCATGAGTTGTATCCAGTTCATAATGAGATTTCTCCAACTGAGCATGAGTGGTATCCAACTCATTATGAGATGGAAAAAGAAACTGAGAAAAAGGAATAAATATGTAAAAGACCCGTGAAGTTAAGGGAATTTTTGGTAATAGTTATTTTTGTTGTTTTTCTTTTGTAAGAGAGGTTCATAGAGGAGAGCAGTGTAAAGAAAATATAGTTGTGAAGAATATTGTATGCTAAGCATCCATTGTAGCACAAAGTGCAATTAAGATACTCAACTCTAATAAAGAAGCCAAACTTTTGTGGATGTATCCCAGAGGGGGGTGAAACATGGTAACTCTATGTATAATTATGTTGTTGGATGATTATTCATGTTTGTATTGTGTTAATTCTTTTCTTTGATATGGATGAATGTTTATCTCTACTGATATTGTTGATAGAATAATGCATAGTAGCCATAATTGTATGTGTAACCACTAAACAACATGAATATGGAATTATATGCATATATGATGAAGTAATTAGTTCGTATTAACTATGATATAGTGAGTGAAAGGGTCTTGTAGGTATGATAGAGTGTGTTTCCCTTAGTTCATTCACCATTGCATAATATTGGTTCCTGCAGTCCCCATTAAGATACCTTGTGTGAGGCATCACCTACATGTAGGTGATTCCAAAAGGGTCGGTGTCTATAGGGTTTTGCTGGAATAAGTAACCTGAACCCATGGTCTTGAACCTACCTACACGTGCGCCAACAAATGGTTCCATTGTTGGGACTTGGAATATGGAATTGAGGGAATGTTTTGGAGACAAACGAGGAAGGATATAATTGAATGGTTGGAACAAAAGGAACAAGAATTTTCTCAGAAGAAGAATAAAAAACCTTGGTTAAAGAACAAACTATGGATGCAAAGATTTTTGGAAAATACTGGTAGACATAGACTAGTTTTGCCAAAGAACTAGAATCCTAAACTCATTGGATGAGTGAATTCATTGGAAAGCAGAACTTTATGGGCAATTGATTTTTGATTGGATATTATATTTGGAGGCTACATAACATAATTTTCCATAGACTATACCTAGGATTACAATGTTGCATAAAGATACTTATTTAAAGGCTCATGAGGAAGATTTAGAAAGTCATTAGATACTTGGATAAAAATGTTGCTATGTAACAAGGAGGTGATGATGATGGAGTCAGATAGATAAATGACTTTTCACACATAGAGGGACTGGGGGTTGTTGACTAGAAACTAATTTGAGGGTAGGGAAAATTGAAAAAGGAAAGGAATACTGAGAATGCAAGAGAAAGAGGAAGGGATATCAAAAGGAGAAGATGAATTTGGAGTTCTGCGAAGTGGGAGAAGGCACAAGAAGTTGAGAAATGTGACTAAAGAGAGAGAGAAACACAGTGAGTACCCAAAACATTGCACAGATATCCATATCATAGAAGTACAATAAATAGAGGGACAAGAATAATATATCCAGTTCAGCATGGTTATAGAAGAACTACTAAGTCCTTCCCAAGCAAGTCCTAGGTTGAAACCACAACCTCGTGTGTGTCACCTAAATCTGAGACAATGTTTGAAGACCTCTACAAATAACTTGTAATTAGTAGGGGAAGTCATAGTAGTAGTAACCAAAGAAGTGGTAGAATCATATGTAATTGGAATCAACCAGCATCACCAGGAAGGGGTCCTACACAAATCAACATGGTAGGGTTAGATAATACACTAATATTACCATAGTTCAAAGGAACTGAGTCGGAGCACCCAAAAAAAAATCTGTTAATATGTGAAACCATTTGGATTGCAAAGAATGTCCATGATTATGGTGAAAAGATCATGGAGTTGTCGACAACCTTTAGAGGATGCATGCTAGTTTGGTACATGAATCTCCAAAGTATCACACTACTAGGTTAGAGAAGGACATTAGCAGATATCGCACAACCATTATTAAAAGAATTCAAGAAACTAAAGTCTAAGTTGAAATACATTACTAAGCTCAAGGATATCAAGAACGAACAAAATCAGTCAGTATGGGAGTTTGATCAGATATTCAAAGATGTGATGGGGAATTTAACATTCCAAATACCTCATCAACAACATAGAGAGTGGTTCATTGTGGGCTTGTTTCCTCACATCCGCAGTGTGTTAATCCATCAAAAGGTTACATTGAAACCATAAGAATTGGATATTTTTATGAATTTGGAATCCTCTTCGGTCAGAGACAATACCAGAATGGCGCAAATACAGAACAAACTAGCTACCTTAATAATTCATTTGGAAAAAATCACAAAGGGGAAATAAAAATGTGAACAAGTATGGTGCACCAAATGTAGGACTGAAGGTCACCACAAATATGAATTTCCAACCTTTGCATGGTACTTAGCAGTTGGAGCACCAAACCCACTACTAGGAGGAGGATACTATGAGCTATCTAAGAAATGGGGGCATAGCCCCCATGAGTGTCGGTTATTACAAAAACATCAGAGAACTCCAAGCGGCTTATTCTATATCTTTTGAAAATTAGTGGGACATGAAGACAAGGATTGTCACGCACTTGATCTGATGAGGGAGTGCACATCAGACATGTACAAGATTCAAGAGGAGAATGTTACGACAGAAGGGGGAGGGAATTATAATAATCAAAGAGGATTTAATCAAGGGAATCGAGGAGGATTTGGTAAGGTTCGAGGTAGAGAAAAATTTAGGAGAGGAGGAAGACGCCCCATAATATTCTATAATTGTAACCAACCAGGACACCTAGCATGGGACTTCCAAAATACCTACACAACATGCAATTACTATCGGGCATTAGAACATGGGATAGAGGAATGTTCGCAACTGATGGAAAAATGGCAGGCTAGAGGTAATCAAAACCAAAACCCGATCATTCAAAATATAGCCACTAATATACATGAAGAAGGACCCAAAATAACATTTGTTACATGTGGGGGAACCAAAACCAGGATGGATGCAACCAATGTAAGGAAACATGATGAGTAGTGGGTAAATAAATAAAAAGCACCTATGCTAACATTTCACCCACAAGAAGAGAAGGATACCTATAAAAAGGAAAGGAAATAAATTTTACGATAGAACTAGGAAACATCCACATCATCTTCATCACCTATGGGGGATATGCATCCCACTGATGACCAGACCATGATAAAAGGATCGATGGAGAAGGTAGGTACCTTAGGAAATTTTTTGAAGAGATTCCTAGAGCTACTCGAGGATGACAATGCATTACATACATTATTCTCTATGATCGATCATTGCGCATAAGGAAAGACATCCATTACTGAAAATAAAGTAGTGAACCAACTGCTGCACAAGAAAAGAATGAATGGAGAGTTCAGGTTCAATGTGCATATTGGAGAATATGACATAGAAAAATGATCTTAGAATTGGGGTTCGATGTGAATGTATTACCTAAATAGACATGGGAAATGATGGGGAAACCCAAGCTAGTTTAGTCATCCATTCCATTGATATTAGAAAACCAGTAAAAAATAGTACCTATTGGCAGATTAAAAGGAATACCTATCAATATAGATGGAGTGCACAGTATCACTGACTTTGAATTTATCAAAATTTTGGATGACAAGCAACCATATCCATCATTAATGGGACTAGAATGGGCCTTCGATAACCAAGGCATTATCAATTTGAAAAGGTGAGAGATGGTATTTGAAGTAGGATAATTGAAAATTGTTGTGCCATTATACACAAAACAAGGAAGGAGGTACATAGAAATAACAAAGGGAGATGAAATTAATAACATGCACAACATGACTGTGAGGATGGATGACTATTTTAACCCCACCACAAATGATGCATTGTGTTGGAGAAGCATCAGTTCATGCATATCATACTCAGAAGCAGGTCTGGAAAGCTATAAGCAGAGGATGCATGAAGTCTCAACACGATGATGCACATACATGACCAAATCAATACGCTGGATTGGAATAGAACTAAGAAACCCACCTAAGTATGATGGGTTGAAGGATACAAAAAACATCATATAGACATTCGAGCCACAAGTATCATAGCAATAGAGGCTACTAGCATTGGACCTTGTATTGAAATCCACCCTAGCAAGATGGTGGGAGACACACAAAGAAAACATAGAAGACTGGGAATAGTGTAGGAGACTGATCAAGCTGAGATTCAATATTGATGAGGGAGACATGAAGTAGAAGTATATTGGGGAAGGAAACCCAATAGATCATGTTTCACAGTGTGAAAATTAATAGAAATTAGTCCCAAGGAAGTAATGGACACATAGGTTCATGCCTACCCTAGATACCATCCCAAAGATCTGGTACCTAGAACTGGAGATGCACAAAGATACAACAGACTAGGAGTACCTAACTCAATTATTCCAGGTAACATTTACCTTTTAGAATGAGTCTCCCTTAATAATTACAGTGCTACAGGTGGTTAAACAAGAAATCTTCACCCAAGAAGAATCAATGGAAGTAATATCCATATGCAACACACACAACGCCTCCATGACAGTTCACAAGTTATTGGAATGTTACAATATGACATAGGAGGATTGGGATGATGAAGATCCTCACAAAATCTAAGTATCAAAAATAGAGGGGGAATGAAAAGTAGAGGGCCCAGAGATGGAATCTACAACATATGCACAGCCAATCAAGACATGGAAAGTTAAAATTGGGATAGTATAAATCCCTAAGTTTGCACAGATAGGAGATTATCGGGATGAGGAAACTATAGAAAAGATAACAGATCTACTACATGAATACCAAGACCTATTACCCACTACATTATTAGAGATTAAAGGGATAGAGAGAGAGCTATGTGAGATTAGAATCCCATTGAAACTAGGGGATAAACTAGTGAAATAGATACCCTACAGACTGAACTCAAGATATAAATAAAAAGTGAAGGAGGAAATAGATCGCATGCTAAAAGAATGAGTCATCGAACCGGTCAAGTAATCATAATGGATAAGTCTCATAATAGTGCAGGACAAGAAAACAGGGGGTATAATAATCTATGTCGACCTGAGGAAACTAAATGATGCATCCCTACACAATCCATTCCCAATGCCATTTACAAATGAAGTACTCGAAAACATATGCAGACAAGAATCCTATTTGTTTACAAATGGTTTCTCAAGATACCATAAGATAATAATTGTATAGGAAGATAGACATAAGACTACATTTGTGACAAAATAGGGAATTTCTCAATACACAGTGATGTCGTTTTGATTAAAAAATGCACCTATGGTATTTTCAAGAGTAGTCGTTGCAGTATTTAATGAATTTATCCATAAGTTTCTTGAAGTGTACTTTGATGATTAGATAGTATTTACCTTGCTAAGGGATCACATTGAATTTATACGATTGATGTTGGATATGTGTAGAAAACATCAGATATGCTTGAATATGAATAAGTGTGTTTTGTGTGCACTGTTCAAAATATTATTGGGACACGTGATATGGAAAAAAGTTCTAAAAGTTGATCCTGCAAAGATTGTAGTTATTCTTGATTTACAACCACCCACATCAGTCAAATAGTTGCATGAAACATTTCTCCACATATGGTATTATAGTAAATTTATCAAAGGATACACACAGATTACAAAACCAATGTAAAAACTACTGATAAAATAAGTGAAGTTTCAATGGAATGATGAAAATTAGAAAGGATTGGATACACTAAAAAAATTTTTAGTTACAACGTCGATCTTAACTTTCAGATACTCGAAAAATGACTTTCATGTACATGTGGATGCATCATCAATAACGCTAGGTATGATCTTGTCCCAACCAGGCGAGGGAGAGATAGATCACCCAATCAATTTCGCAAAAAGGAAATTATCAACAACAAAAAAAAGTTATACAACAACATAACATGAGGGATTGGCTATGGTCAATGCATTGCAACAGTTCAAACACTACTTACTAGGCTCACACTTTAAGATGTACACAAACCATTCTGCGCTGAGATATATAGTCAACAATATAGTTTTGGGGGAAAGCATATGCATATGGATTCTATTGTTCCAGGAATATGACTTTGAATTAGTAGTCAAACCAGGTAAACTCAATGCAATACCAAATCATTTTTCGCGCATACTCTCGAGAGAAGATGCAGGAAACCTAGATGATAGCGTGCCAGATGCACAACTATTTTAAGTTAATATGGTGGATGATTATTTTAGAGACATTGTATAGTTCTTAAGTATAGTAATATCCTCCTCAGACATGACGATTGAATGGAAAAAGAAATCGGTATTAAAGGTTGTGGACTACCAATTAATTGAAGGAAGCTTAAATAAATTGGGCGCAGATGGGATACTACAATGTTGTGTAGTCGAACATGAAAGACCAACTATATTGGCAGAAGCACATGAATAAATAGTAGGAGGAAATTATGTAGGGAAATCCACTATGCATAAGATATTACGTGCAAGACTATAGTGGCCTACACTCCACAGGGACAAAAAGGAATATTGTTAGACATGCAATGTTTGTCAAAGGGTCAGTAAAACTTCCATAAGGGATGAGATTCCATTGCACCCTACGTTACATTACATAATTTTGATAAGTGGGCCATAGAATTCATTGGACCAATGAACCTACCAAAACAAATATCAGGGGATAGGTACATTATTACAACAAAAAAACATCTAACATGATGGGAAAATCCACACCAATATAGATTGTAGTGTAGAAGTTGTTGCGAACTTTTTGTTTGCGAACATAGTAACTTGATTTGGGTGTCTAAGAATATTGATGAGTGATCAAGGGACACACGTAATCAATAATACTATAGAAGACTTAACTGAATAATTCCAAATTCACCATCAGAAGAGTACGTCATACCACCCATAGGCTAATGACATAATAGAAGCATTCAAAAAAATCCTAGAGATTGCGTTAAAAAAATATGCAATGTGGGAAAAGATGAATGGGACTTAAGAATCCCCACTGTATTATAGGATATAGGACAACTAACAAGAAGTTGACAGGGAAAACACCTTTCTGGTTGGTATATGGGTAGAAGTCAGTAATGCCGATGGAGTTTATTGCACTAAGCCTACGCATTGCAACTATCATAGATCTTTCGGATTCAGGTGCAATACAAGAATGATTATCACCACTGATACAACTTGAGGAGGATATATTTATCACATGGTTTCACCTATAGGTGAAAAAGGAAAGGGAAAAAACATGGCATGACAGACACATTAAGTTTAAAAAATTATAATTAGGCGACTTGGTACTGATGTATGATAACAAGTTTATGAAGAACCCAGAGAAATTTTGTATGCACTAGATAGGACCATATGCGATCCAAGAGGTGACATAGGAAGGTGTTGCGTAGTTGGAAACCCTAAATAGAGAAGCACTGAAAGGAAGGGTGAATGACAGTCGGCTAAAACTCTATCAAGAGGGCTATTAATCTATGCAATCGGAAGAGTCGTGCAAGAAAAAAAGGAGCGTGCATAACGACTGAAAATGGAAACCATGCAGATAGAGGCAACTGCTCCAACCAAGGGAGGAAACAATAGGACCAAATAATAGGTTCACTTTCCAAGAAGAAGGAGAAGGCTCAAAATCCACAAGTCACCTACACACTAACATATGACGACATGTACAAAATTGGATACCGACTACGGGATGTCATGGAGGAATTCCTCGAAGAGACAACAAAGAAACATGAATCACTCCAAAAAAATATGCAGGACCAATGTATGAGGCTACAACTATTATTGGAAATAGTCCAATTGGCGCGTGTGCAAGGATCACGCACAACCCAAAAAGGAATAACAATGAAAGTATGGACTACAATATCAGCACAATTGATAGTAGAGCATAGAGTGATCAATATCCCAGTAGAGATAGTTGGGTTACCCAACTCCTAGATACAAGAGAAGCTACAAGGAATAAGTCACATGGAGCTAGTCATATCACATATGTCATTGGAGTTATTACAGGATTTCCACATAGGGATAACCCAAGAACTAAATCTTCAGGTAGACAGTGCAGCTAGCGAATTGGATAAAGTAAAAGTTGAGAAGGAGGAACTGTAGAAGAAATATACCACTGCACTATAGGAAAGGTGCATAGTAGAATAACGAGTGGAACTCATAGAAAAGGAGAAGAGAGAAGTAGAGGGACAGTTAGAAAAGAGGAAGGAAAGGAAGATAAAATCATTAAACAACAAACATGAGGTTGAAGCAAAGGCCACCAAATCCTTGAAGGAGAACGAGGAAGCCGATCATATGACGTAGAAAGTCCATGTAGCAATCCAAAAATTATACAAGGAGGTCCCATAAGTATTGATGGTGGTAGAGACCACTGTAGAGTAATATGTAGTAAATAGTAGTGAGGCTATCAAAGGAATTCGCATGAAGATCATGGAGTTGGAAATGTACACAACACCAAGGACACCACTGGAAGAAAGAGCACAAAGGGAATGAACTGCGTAGACATCAGTGGAAAAGATAAAAATATTGGAACAAGAATGTATATAGATGTGCGACTAAGGAAAATTCATTTGGAAAGAGATTACTAACAATAGAGAGCTGCAAGTACTGGAAGATAAAATAAGGACTACATAAGAAAAAGCACATCAGACCACTATGTACGTAAATACACTACCACTAGTAGAAAGAATGACAACACTTCTGGATAACAAGAAACCATAAAGTGCAATGGAACAACTTAAGGAATAACATTGGAATATCACACAAGAATTACAACTATGAAAGGACGAATCCCTTGAGGTACTAGAAGAACTAGCTTCCACGCAAATAATTATGACATTAGCAACAAAAGAAACCAAGACCAAACTAACTAGTTTGACAACGCAAACAATGGAGGAAATATTGAAAAAGGAAGAAAAATGGACAACAACAATACATGCAGTAAAGGACACCCTCTATAAATTTATTGAGGCATGGAGGAGCACGACACAACATTCCTAAGTGGCTCGTGATGAGCCACAGGTGAGTGTTGGGGGCCTATTGGGCATGCATTTTTGGGGTTGGAACAATGATAAGATATGAGGTACAAGGAAAAGGTACAGGATCAATAAGACCAATAAGATCAAGGATATCAATAAAGAAGAGAGAGGAAAGAGAAGAAGACGAGGGACATGAAAGAACAACTAGCGCAAATTCTGGGAAAACTAGTTGACCATGAGATATATCCAGCTCATAATGATTTTTCGCCATCCAATCATGAGTGGTATCCAAATCATTACAAGATGGAAAAAGAACCCGATAAAAAGGAATAAATATGTAAAATACTCGTGAAGTTAAGGGAATTTTTGGTAATAGTTATTTTTGTTGTTTTTCTTTTGTAAGAGAGGTTTGGAGAGGAGAGCAGTGTAAAGAAACTAGAGTTGTGAATAATATTGTATGCTAAGTATCCATTGTAGCATATAGCGTAATAAATATACTCAAATATAATAAATAAGCTTATCTTTTGTGGACGTGGCCTAGAGGGGGGTAAACC
This sequence comes from Picea engelmannii, assembly GCA_009831015.1. Lineage (NCBI taxonomy): Eukaryota > Viridiplantae > Streptophyta > Pinopsida > Pinales > Pinaceae > Picea > Picea engelmannii. The sequence goes on along the minus strand of ML792451.1, from coordinate 4,679 downwards.
ACGGTAACTTTGCATATAATTATGTTGTCAGATGATTATTCGTCTTTGTATTGTGTTAATTATTGTCTTTAATATGGATGAATGTTTAAATCTATTGATATTGTTGATAGACTAATGCGCAGTAGCCATAATTATATGTGTAACCAATAAATAGCATGAATATGGACTTATATGCATATATAATGAAGTAATGAGTTCAAATTAACTAGGATCTAGTGTGCGAAAGGGTCTTGTAGCTATGATAGAGTGTGTTTCCCTTCTTTCCCTCACTGCTGTAGAATATTGGTTCTTGCAGTCCCCATAATGATACCTCGGGTGAGACTCTTGCAAGTGATGTTGAAAGGGTTGGTTTCTGCAGGGTTTTGTTGGACTACGTAACTTGAAGCCAGGTTCTTGAACCTACCTGTACGTGCGCCAACAATTGTCCTCACATGAGGCCTCATGTAACAGGAACTAAATAACATGCAGTGGTGCCTTATGGGACACCGGTAGTATGACCCGCGGGGGTCAGCCAAACTAGGGTTTCTTAGAAATTCTCACTCTCCTCTGCAAATCTGAGATGTTCACCTTCACACTTCCTTCACTGCCTTAGACTCGCTACCAAAAACTCACCAATAGATCACTTGCTAACATAGAATATATTCAATAAACTTGTGTGTGTTCATGTACTTATGAGAGACTTCTTAGAGTCTATTTATAATTTTTCAAAGTAACTTCTTTCCTTAACTTGAGGTGAAACCTGTTCTTTCTTGTTAAAAGCACTTTACCCTTTAATTAATGACTTGAAACCATTTAGGGTTTCTTAACCATTCTTTGGGGCTTTAAACCTCATGACCTAATAACTCCTCAACCATGAGAAACTACGTGAAATACCACCTACCGTTGGAAACACCATGATGAATACTATCCATCTATGTGTGTGTTACCCACATTTACATTTTCCTTCATGTCCTTATTCCTCAAACAACTTCGGGCTTCATGACCACACCTATGGGGATTGTTGTAAAATTCTTCAAATGAACCCATCACATCTGTTGACATCAATGGAAACCACTTATGTTGAAAGCAATGAAAACTAAGTTACCAACAAGAATCTTGATGAGAAGAGGGTATCATGGAGGAAATTTAAAGGATATTTCCAAGATAAATATTTGTTTCAACATTAATATGAAAGGAATATGAAACATTTCTTTGAACTAAAGTTGGGAAGCTTGACAATGGATGGGTATGAGAAGAGATTCTTTGAATTGTTGAAGTGTGACATTCTCAATTATTAAAATTCTATTTAAGGGTGGAATCACGAAGGTGGGTTACACTTTCATGACAATCTGCTCTCCAAAATTTCGAAAAACAACTTTTCGGCCGAACTAAATATATTTTTCAGCCGAGAGATCTTATTTTTGGCCGAACTATTGTTCGGTCGAAAACATAAACGTCAAATCGAACGGAGCCATAACCGGGCCCTCAATTTTCGTGTATAAATTTGGTCGGCCGGATATTTTCTTTCCGGCAATAAGTTTTCGGCCGAAAGATAGCTCGGCCGAAACATTAGTCGGTCGAAAACTAGTTCGGCCGAAAGATTGTTCGGCCGAACTATATTTCGGTCGAACAATAGTTCGGCCGAAAGATTATTTATATAATTGCCACACATCGAGTTGTTCTGTTTTGAAATTTTTTTGGTTCTGTCGAGGGCTCTGTATTATCTCCGAGAGGCTCTGTGTCGAGGGAGCAGTGGTTGTGGGCAGTTAGCTCTGTGAGGTTCTGTGTCGAGGTCAGTGGTCGCCGAGGTCGTGGGAGAAGTGGTCGTGGGCGCCGAGGACGCAGCGGTCGTGGTCGCCAAGGATGCAGCAGTCGGGGAGAAATTTCGAGCGCCAGGGAGGTAAATTACATTTGCGTATGTCATTTTACAGTTTGCGAATGTTATTTTATAGTTTGCGAATGTTATTTTATAGTTTTGCGAATGTAAATTTGCGAATGTATTTTACAGTTTGCGAATGTATTTTACAGTTTGCGAATGTTATTTTATAGTTTGCGAATGTTATTTTATAGTTTGCGAATGTTATTTTACAGTTTGCGAATGTTTGCGAATGTTATTTTATAGTTTGCGAATGTTATTTTACAGTTTTGCGAATGTATTTTACAGTTTGCGAATGTATTTTACAGTTTGCGAATGTATTTTACAGTTTGCGAATGTATTTTACAATTTGCGAATGTATTTTACAATTTGCGAATGTTTGCGAATGTTATTTTATAGTTTGCGAATGTTATTTTACAGTTTTGCGAATGTAAATTTGCGAATGTATTTTACA
>ML792450.1:278883-293935 GCA_009831015.1 Picea engelmannii | reverse complement strand
TTGTGAAGGATTCCCTTAGTTGGTATCCCTAGAAACATTGGCCATGTTTAGATCTCCATATGGATTATGAAACAAAAAAGGGTCTTTCTTCCTTGAATAGTTAGGGAAAAAAATCCCTATCTTACAAGAGGTGGATAAGGTACTTTGAAAATCATGACGATGTGCTATGACTCAAATGGTCATATGATATTGGTTGATATTGTAGTAGGATGCACCACTCTGATTATGAGAGAGTCAAAGTAAGATATCACTAATCAACTAATGACTAATTATTTACAAGGTCTTACTATCATGATAAAAATACTAAAAAATAAAATTAACACACTTCTATATTATGGACTATGGATCATGGAGGGAAACAACTTTTGAGTGAGAACTAGACCTTCCAATCATGCCTCCACTAGGGGTGCTGAAATCCACTGGTGGTCTGGCTCAAGTGAAGATATGAAAGATACTAGTTATAATTACTTCACAGGGTAACCACCCAAGGTAATGAATCCAAGGGGAGCTACAAAAGGTGATGAATTATCTATTTTTGGTACTACTCATAATCCCACGAGCAAGTCACTTTAGGTGGAAGTCCTAGGATTGGTCACTAAACTACCTCTTACAAGAAAAAAGGGCCAATGGGGATAGTGTTGGCCAAGTGCACATGTTTGAGTGGGACAATGGGTCAAATATGATGCATTGAGGCTACAACCCCCTGTAATATCACACATAGAGAATAATTTTTCCACAATTGCTATAAACGAATTCCATTTCAATATTAAATAGACTATCACCATAGTCTACAATTAAATAAAAAAACAAACGTAAATACACCAGAATAATAAAGCATTCAACATAAATAACTACATAATTCTACAACCTCTTTATTGAATTGATGGTCAATGTTCTTGGGCCTCTTCACATTCATAGAGCCTATGCACAGGTCTCTGAATCACAAGACCATCCATACTACACAAATTAAATAAAAAGAGAGCCAATGGCCCTTTGCTCATTCACAAACTTCATTTATTCTTTTGCTCCTTGGATTTTGTCCTTAAAACTACACTAAGTGTTCAAATTCCAAATACAATGTTTTATATTCCAATGGTTTTGAAAAAAATACTACAGACAATAAATATTCCACTACATTGCATTTTTTTTTCTTTTTGTTTTTAATCACAAAATAGAGAGAAAACTATGCAAATGTAAGAAAATGTGCAGGATTGTTGATAAATTAACAATTATTGAATGTTTTCATCTTTTATTTCTTTTATTTTTTTGCCTCGACCATACTCTATAACACTCATCCTTTTTTCTTCTCTTTGCATCCTTCTTCTTCTTCTTTTTAATCTACATCTCCGCACTTTGAAATTGTAGGTAATTCCTCACACCTACACTCCATCTTTCCTTCTTTTTGGCTTGGATGATCTTCATAACCATTATCATCATCTCTTCTACCATTGGCTGCAGTTTTTCCACCTCTGACAATTAATGCAAACCTCACCCAATTGGGCTTACTTCCTCAAATCATTTTCATCAAATGGTGCTTACTACCTCCCCAACCTCTCACTCTTGCACCATTACCACCATCTCAATGCATACCACCATCTCTTGCACCTTTTCTTTTACTGCAACCACTCCTCTAGTGCAATCATTTTCCTCTTGCAACTTTGTTGCGTCTTCTTGAATTTGCTGCACAATTTCCTTTACCTCAATCTTTTCCTTGTAGTCTTCTGCTGCAAATTTTTCTCTGACACTTTTATTTGGCATGCTATACACAACACACACTTCATGCAAATTTTCCTCATCATTTTCCTCCACAACATGCACCCCACTTTCACAATCAACACTCTTTGCAACCACATTTAGGGGATTTTTTTTTTCTTTCTCTTTTTATTAGATGTTGTCATGGTTTCTCTTCAGTGCACCTTCTCAAGCCTCAAGGACAAATGATGAGCCTCTTCTAATGACCATATCTTCGACATAATTATCTTCATTTTAATGGACAACTTCAATCCATCCACAAACTGCATGATCTTTTCCTCACTATCTCATACACAATCAACTCTTATGGCTATGCTACAATTTTTTTCAAAATATTCTTCTACACATCTATTCATCTGCTTCAATTTTTATAATCTTTTCTTTGTTTTCAAAATAATTAACAATCTATAAACTTACTCTCAATTTGTGACCATTTCCTAATTTTGGATTTTGTTTTTTCCTCTCCATTTTCTATCTCTTTTCAACGAATGCCACCAATCATATGCATAGATCCTCAATCTTCCACAAGTAATTTTCACTCTCTGGGGCTCTTTAATTTCATTGCACTCAAAATACTAGTGCATTTCTTCAATCCTGTCATCAAGTTTTTTGGCTCCAAACTTTCATAAAACTTTAGCATCTCCATGTTTATCTGTTGTTGCTGCACATCCTCCTTGTCAGCACTCTTCTGGATCACTTTATCTATGATCCTCTCCCTTGGCTCGGCCAGTTCAAAGGCATCCATCCTCCTCATCATTTGTTGTAGAAATTTTGCAACATATTACGCTACCTTTGGACTAGCATTCTCTCTTCTAGTTCTTCCTCACTATAGGAATTCCTCTCCTCGCCATGATGCAATTTTTAGTGCAACTTGCACTCTCTCTTTCTCTACACTTTTCACCTCATCCTCCATGACCTCTACCTAACGCTCTTCAATATTGGAGTTGTATCTCCTCTTACAATGTCTATCTAATACTACCATTAAAGACATGCTACACTCTTTCATTCAGATAACTCTACGCAACATCACACCCTCGTTGGAGCCAACCACACTACTCCTCTTTCACTTTAATAGTTGTCTCATAAAATTCTCCCTCTTCTCATGGTAAAAAGTTTGGCCATATTTCCTTTTCTTCACTAAAATTGTTCCAACCCTTTAGGATTCTACTTGCTATGATGTCACTTGATGTAGCGAGGCTGCAACCCCATGCAATATCACACACACACAACATAATTTATCCACCCTTGCTATAAACAAATCTAGTTCCAATATTAAATAGACAACCACCATAGTCTGCAATTCAATTGAAAACAAACATAAATACACCACAAAAATAAAACATTCAAAAAAAATAACCTCGCAGTTTTTGCAACTTCTTTGTTGTATTAATGGCTAATGTTTTCAAGCCTCTATACATTCACAAAGCCTATGCATAGGTATTTGGATCACAAAACCATCCACACTATACAAATTAAATCAAAGGAGAGCCAAAAGCCTTTTGGTTATTCACAAATTTCATATTTATGCTTGTGCTCCTTAGATTTTGGCCTTACAACTACCCTAATTGTTCAAATTCCAAATACAATGCTTCATATTCCTATGGTTTGTAAAAATTCACTACAAACAATAAATATTTTACTAATTACATTTTTTATGTTTTTGGTTTCTAATCCAAAATAGGAAAAAAAAGAAGCAAATATAAGAAAATGTGTATAATAGCTACAATGCCAAGAATGCTCTTGCATGTGCATCAAAATACCATGACCAATAACATCAAGAGGAGTGAATCTCTCCATCCTTTTGCAAGGTTCTCGATTGCACCCACTACTTGGCGTTAGGACATTTCCACACTTCCACAGGTTGACATATTGTTTGATGCCCATGTTAAAGACACTTCCCCATGATAGCGCCCTTGCTACTAAAGGTCTTTCTTTTCTCAATTATTTAACTTATAATCTTGAATCTAAAAATTTCTTTGAAATGGAAAATTAAATGTAAAAGGCTCCTTGAAGTGGAAAGTTGCTTGTAAAATCGCTTGAAATGACAAATTGAAAGGGAAATGATTTTATGACGATTCTCTTAGTGTTCACGACAACAATTCTTCACCAATCCAAGCAACAAGCATAAAGTTCAATCATTTAATCAATACACAACATTTTGTTGATTTTTCAAACTCAACTAAAGAAATGCAAGATCAAATGTTCTAATTTAGATCTATGTTTAGATCAATAATCCAACAAAATAGACACATAATGCATCATTCAACTTAAATATTCTTTTATGAACCAAAAATATTTTATTTTCTTTTTCTGTTTAAGATCTAAAATCTAAAAACCAAAATAATCAATGCCTAAGTGATGGCTAGGAAGGGATCAAAAGGCCGAAAACCATAAAATTATAGCCAATATTTTTCCAAAAAGAGTTCATAGGAAGACCTCTTAAGTCCCTAAAGGATTTTTTATTTACTTTTCTAGGTTACAAGACCGGTTAACAACAGGGCTTGAAGCTATTACAACAATATACTTATTATGAACTCAAGATGTCACTTAGCAGAATTGAAATTGAATGGGGAGGATACCAATCATTCCTCCCAACCACCCAAACTAAACCCAATTGACAGATCCTAAAAAAAATGCATGCATGTTATGGAAGAATAGTAGTGCTCTAAACATAGGATACCTTTAAGATAGTTGCACCATGAATGCATCTCTTATGGAAAACAACACCCATAATGCAAAAATTTGAAAAAATAAAATATTTTTTTCCGAAAAAACCAACAAGAAGGGGGGTTTGGATTTCTAAGATTACCAACCTATCTAACAAAAGATAGGTTGCCATTTTATCCCCAATGGAGTTGCCATTTCTATTATGGGGTTTTTGTGTACACAAGTGTCATACCCTCTATGATAAGAGGAGGTTAGCATATTATCGAAAGATCTAAAATGTTTTTTTCTTAATTTGATTTCAATTTAATTATACAAACAATTAAAGGTAATTTTTTTATTTGATGTGGTAGTTGCCCGAGCAAAAAGAGTAGTGTCCAAAGCACCAAAATTTCAATACATTTACACATCAAACAACAACCACACCTTTACTCTTTCTCAAGAAAACCGTACGTCATAAACAGATATCTATGAATTGAACTTGCAAATTGAAATTAAAGCAAAGCAAGAATTGAAAGACGAATTTAACATGTAATAATGAACATAAACATTAAAGAGACATTTGAATTCATAAACATATTTGGAAGAGCATAGAGATTTCATTAACATTATTAGAAAGTGGTTACATCATCATCATATCCCTGTGGCAGCATCTTCTGACTCTAATCATCCTTCAAATTGTGCTATAATACTCCATAGCATAAACAAGGAGCAAAGTGGATTCTTACATACCATAATTACAAATGAAAAATGGACCCTAACACATTAATCCCATTCAAGAGAAAAGGTACTTTTTTCTATCTTCAGATCTTCTATTTATATGGAGAAATACAGTAATCCAATTCAAGAGAAAAGGTACTTTTTTATATCTTCAGATCTTCTATTTATATGGAGAAATTAAGGTTTTAGGATAGATTAAGTGTTGGAAGCACTATTTAGGATGATTACACATGCTACTATCATATGATGCCGCTCAAAACCCTCTTTTTACGGAAGTTTAATATTTTTTTGGCTTCATAGGATGATGAGCACGGGTATTAGGTCAAATTCAGCGCCCAAGTTATCATGGCCACATGTTCTATGAAGAGAACTAGTGCACATGGTTTCAAATACTCACAAATACTGAGCTGGGATCCCTAAAAATGATAATTGTGGTTATGAAATTTCCTTATGAGAATTGTATCAGGGATAACTTTCTGAGCTGGGATCCCAAAAAATGATAATTGTGGTAATGAAGTTTCCTTATGAGAATATCAGGGATAACCTGCAATGTAGAGGAATGTATGCAGAGGGTATTCAGAAAAACCCCTGACATGGTGCAGGGCTGACCAAATCAAGTTGCTAACACCCACCCTCTCCTCCTTAGTGCGAACCTGTGCAAGGCATGGCTTGCCCTTGGACGTCCTATTTATCTTCTTGATTGTTCGACCTGGTATGCAAACACTTAGCTAATATCCTTGGAATGTGACTATGCTCCTCTTTGAACGCTCCCCTGCCTTTGGAAGGCCTGGGTTGCCCTTGGATGCCCAACAAAATTGAGTTTAACCCATGAAGGGGGACTCTAAATCTGGGTGCAAGCTGCCTTTTTAACCCGTCTGCCAACGGAAAAATTATTTCCTGAACTTGTAGTAGTTTTATATTTAATTTCATGGTGATGATGAAATAAGATAAACAGGGAAACATGAAGGAAACGAAATAGTTGACATAATGTAATATTTTACAAAGTGGGTAATTCCATTCCTGTGAAGTTTTGCTCGTTGGACTGTTAATAAGATCACCCATAATGGTTTCCTTGATTGTAGTTATTGTTTAAAATTTATGTCTGTTGTGGAATCAGGGATGGGTGCTACTTTGAATGTAGGAAAACCCAAGAAGGGTTCGACAGTAGCAATATTTGGCCTTGGGAGTGTTGGACTTGGTGTAAGTACTAATAACAAGTGTTATTTATTTTCATGTGTATGCATACTAGTATACACTGTAGTTATAAAGTCTGCAATTTTTTGTTAAGGATTAGTCTGATTAGTTAACTGTTCAGTTCCCATGACCGCATTTTCATGGAGATCAATATGATTAGCGTACCATTTAATGCTGTTAGCATTCTGATCTGGGCTTAACTATGCAGGCCGCCGAGGGGGCACGAATTGCAGGAGCTTCTCGAATAATTGGAATCGGCTCAAACAGTGACAAATTTGAACAAGGTATTGTTCACTTTCATTATTGGATAGTCTGTGTATACATATGTTAACTGTAGAACTGCCTTTCTGATTCGTTGTTTGAATCCTGTCGTGTAATCTCTACTTTCTCAGCAAAACTATTTGGCGTAACGGAATTTATAAACCCTGCAGACTCCGAAAAGCCTATTCAACAGGTATGTCTAGCGGCCTACAATGATATTCATCGCCTCTTATCAAACAAGTACTTTTTGTTAATGGATATAGTTGCCCCTGGTGAAAGGAAGTCGCTGAACGCTCCCTTTAGTTTTTAGTCTTTGTTTCAAAATATTTTGATGTTAATAAAATCAATTAATATACAAATTTAATATGTTATTTAAGATAATTGAATTTGGATAAATTTAATATGTTAATTAAGATAACTGAATTTAGATTTGGATATAGAAAATAACAATCATTATTTTCAACCACCTGAAATAAATTCAATTCATAAATATATACTTTTAGATTTAAAAGATTCAAATCAATTTAAAATATATCTATATTAATTTTTTCACACATCTATCTGGAAAACAGAATGGAATACTACCCAACTTCTTTTTATTAAAAAAAATCAAAGGAACAAACCACAATGCTTATCATATAGTATCAGTGAGGATTGGTGGAGAAAATATACTGGAATGTAACCTTAATCTCCTTTTACTAGTTATATGTGTCATCAACATAGATTTATTTCAACTCTCGTTTTATTATGTGTTCAGAGGGATCAACTTTCAAGGTTCAAGTTTTTTCTCAATTTTTTTAAATCTTTTTTTTTTTTTTTTTAATAAATTTATTTTTAATCATGCATTATAAATCCAGAATTAAGATAAATTTACACTAATTTTTTATATATGAGTCATGAGTAAGGAAATAATTACTTGTCTCATATTATTAATATTTTTTTTAAATCTCAATATATTAACTCTATTTTAACATCAAAATAATTACACATCTTCTTCATACTAAACTGTAAAAAATTTACTTCATCAAATTCCATTATATTATCTATAAACTCCTACCAAACAATAAAAAGTTTACTTCATCAAATTCCATTGTATTATCTACTAGCACAGTCACATAATTGTGATTGATGAACACCGAAAGGCATATGAAACGTGCAGACCGTTAAAATGCCTGAAGAAAACGCAGGGACAGGTGAGGAAATTCGTGGTTAATAATTCAAATGTGGTAATGTTAAACGTTAATCATTTAAACATGGAAATCATATAGTGCTATAGTAATTTCTTAATATGATTAGGTAAATGTTAAAAAGTAAACAGGTAACGGATGCATTCAAAAATACAAGGAGATTATGAAGAGTAAATCACATTCATTGATTTGGGAGAACGACTAAGAATATTCCATCATCTTTAATGGTTAGCCATCAGATTAAAATTTTAGATTAAAAGATGATTAATTGTGCCCATTGCCAATAAATATACGCCTTTCGACGTAATAAACTCATGCTTAAATTCCTGGTATCTTTTTGATATGTTCCATGTCATTTATCCTAGACTCATGTTCAGAGCAATGGATTTATATTCCAGCATGAATTATTATCATTCTTTTAGCTGCATCCCATGTTACCTTGCCTTAAAGCTATTGATCATATACTGTCATGAAAATAAATATTAAAATTAATATTAACGAGGATCATATATTGCAATCGAAATAAAATTAAAATTATGGAAACTTATCATCATCAAAACTTTTTTACAGGTAATTGCAGAAAGGACTGATGGAGGGGTGGACTGCAGCATCGAATGCACAGGGAATGTTAAGACGATGATTCAAGCCTTCGAATCCTGCCATGATGTATTTGCTCTTGGTTCCATTTCATGTAGAAGATATCAATAATCCAAATTATAACTATAAGCTAGGCAAATATCTGCAATGCATAGAAAAAGAGAATTTGATATCATTATTCTGTTTTTTCAGGGTTGGGGTGTATCCGTTTTAGTGGGGGTCCCTCATTCAGAGGCAGTCTTTGCAACGAATCCTGTAAATTTTCTGAGCGAGAGGACGTTGAAAGGAACCTTCTTTGGAAACTATAAGCCTCGTTCTGATTTGCCAGGTCTAGTAGAAATGTATTTAAATAAGGTAATATTTCAATAGTGTATTTAGGTTCGTTATATTCCAAAGTTTTGGAATAGTATTAGTTAAACATGTTACTTGCAAGAAGTAAACTAGGTAAAGAAGATAATAAATATTATTAAACAGATTTAACTAAACATAGATTTAAACCAATCAAAATACATAATAAAATTTATTATTCTTATTATTCAATAATACATTCATCATTTATTTGCTTAAATTTCCTCATAAAAATGGCTATGTAATTATGTTCATGGTTCCTATTTGTTTGTATCAGGTTTGTATATACAGGAACAATTTATACATGCCCAATGTAATTGAGCTTCTAATTTATCATTTCTTGATTGTTAACTTGCAGAAGCTTGAATTGGATAAATTTATTACACATGAGGTTTCTTTTGCTGACATCAACAAGGCATTTGATTACATGACTAAAAGAGAGGGTCTGAGAACTGTGATTAAAGTGGCTGATTAAACAGTAAAGAGGTAGCCATATGAATTTGGAGATTAAACAGCAAAGAGGAAGCCCTATGAATTCATATGAATTTGGAGATTAAACAGCAAAGAGGAAGCCATATGAATTTTGAGATTGAGTTTAAATCACTGACAAGTGCGTTCAAAGGTATAATATTTTAAATTTTGCGGAGGTAATAATGGTTATCTGTTGGTTGAACTATGTTAAAATTTTAAGGCCATTTTCATGGGGCCGAGATTCAATATTATTATAGAATATTTTAAATGTGGGAGATCAATTGTGGAATGTGTTAAATATATATACATTTTAAATGTGTTAAGAGTAAAGTAGAATTGTAAAATTGTTATGATTAAATGTTTATGTTGCAACTTGACTCACAAAGAAGGATGAAGAACAAATGGAAGACCAACCATTAATTATTAGCAGGGAGAGGAAAGTATTGATTTATATTAATTAGTTTGGTAAACTTTTGATAAATAGAGAGAAGTGTAATGAAATGTTAAAAAGTGGGGATAAAAATAATCTCTTTAATTATAGGATTATTATGATTAACTTCCTTTTAGCTAAGTTATATGAAATTATTTTGGAAAAGAAGATCAATATGTGGTTAGAAAGCCATGAAAAAAGAGCTAAAAGCTAGGTCGAATTTATGAGCTATCATTCAACCGTGGACCACCTTACCGTGGACCACCTTGTTATGCTTATGATCATTGCCGAGGAGTGTTGCAATAATAAAACCAATCTCTTGTGTTGTTTTGTTGACTTGAGAAAATCTTTTGACACAATGCCTATGACTAACCTATGGAATAGGTTAGAAGAGCTAAAAGTTCCTTTCAAGTTGAGAGTTGTTGCAGTGAGGTTGTACAAGAATGTTATTGCTAAGTTTAGTCTCACTGCGAGCTAGTCGAAAGAAATTAATTGTAATATAGGAGTTAAGCAAGGATGTCCCTTGCCCCCTGCCCTTTTTGACATATACATTGACAAGTTAAAGGATTGTTTGGAAGAAGCAGGTTGTGTTGGCCCGACTCTTGCTGGTATAGTTATCAACCTTCTTCTTTATGTCAATGATATTGTTCTTATGGTGAGGAGCACCTATGACCTCGAAAAGAAACTAAAAATCTTCAAGAATTTATGCTCAAGTATGAGTATGACTATTAACACTAACAAAACGAGGTTATGATAATTAAATCCAAAAAGATCACTTATGTTAATTTTGTGTATGACAACTACTGGAAGGAAGTGACTTCATACAAATATCTTAGAATCGATCTTCATCACAAGCTTAATTAGAGCTATAGCATTGAGAAAAGGATAAATGAAGGGTGGAAAAATTATTATGAACTTAAAAGAAATTGCAAATCGGTGGACCATTGGCTATGGGATAAGAAGAAACTCCTCTTTGTTCACTGCTTCTATCTTATATGGTTGCAAAGTTTGGGGCTGCAGTATCTCTAGAGAATCATGGAGAAAGATAGAAAAAATCCAAAAGTGTTTTAAAACTTATAATCTCAAAATCAAAGACAATGCATCCTATCCTATCTTCCTCATAGAAGCAAGTCTTTCTCCCATTGAGAGCATAGCTATGGTTAGATACCTAATGTACAAGAACAAGATAAACAATAGAGAAGACAAGGGGCTTCCTAAGATTGATTCAAACTCTCGTCAAAACCATCGGCTGCTCAAGCAGAGATTTCATAAAGATGCCAAGTCTTGTTTAAATCATTGAGGAATAAAGGAAGATATCACTTTACCGAATAAAGATAATGTTAAAAATATTATTACATCTAAATTTTATGAGAAATTGTGGTGTGATAAAGAGTTAGAGGATAAAATAAAATAAAGTTACTATAAGGAGGTGATCAACTCTAATCTAAAAAATCACAAGTATCACTAAGTTTTGACTGAAAATCAACATTTCTAAAATAAGAACAAACTCTCATGAGCTCCATAGTGAAAAAGGGTGTTGGATAATTCCCAAAACGACATGGGTCGAAAGAGTTTGTCATCTTTGTGACACTAAGATGGTTGAAGATGAAAAACACTTTCTCTTAAAATGTCCTTGTGTACACCTACATTGTATCACAATTTCAAAATGCATGGAGCATATGGGTTAGGGGATATACCCAACATAGCCAACCACTTCGTTTTTTGTTTGTATAACGACTGCACGGGTAGGAAAGGACCAAGAAATATTTGAGGTAGATTCATTCTCTTTGCTACACCACTGACCTTCCTAACCTTTTAACTCATCAAAACTATGGTGATAGGAATGCTTCTCTTAAAAAATTTCGAGCACATAAATAAAATTCTAAAGTGGACTAGGGAATTTTTTACCTTTCTTAAACTCGGATATACCAAATTTGGTCTGAGTGGACGTTAACCATCATCATCATAATGTCATGATAGAATTACTGGGGCCTTGCCTAAAAATGTGTGGAAATGCTCAGGGACTCAATTAGGGACTAGGGGAATTTTAGGAGACCGCTCCCACCTTCTTAAGGAAAATTAAGAAATTGTTTCTATGTCTTTTGATTTTTGGGAAAACCCTAAATGTCCATTATGTTGTAACTTTTTGGATAGGTTAAAATATAGTCAAGAAATTTTTATAGTTGAGTAGATTATACCTATTTAGACAACACTAAAGGTTACTTGCAACTTGCAACTATGTAAATATTTGTATATTAAAATAATGACACTAATTTGATAGGAGATTAGAGAATTCATATTAATATCCCGATAAAGTTCACCTAATTTATGTACATCTTGCTTAACTTTTTAAAATATTTTTAATCTTATAGATGTATGCATGACTTTTTAAATTATCTTTATTGATACAAACACCAACAATATTTTCTCTGAATGATTTGATGGAAAAAAATTGCTTTGATGATCTGCAAGTCTCAACCTATATTTGACTCTAACCTCAAAGTGTAACCTTATGAGACTTGTCACCATTGTATAATTGCAAGCTGCACTTTGAAACTTGCCACATATAAACTTTACCTGCAGAAACAATATATAATGTATGATGGGTTTGGATTTTTTATTTATTAAAAGTATTAAAAAATAAAATTATGGAATTATATGTTGAAGTGTTATAGGTTAAACAATACAATGTATGTATGATGGGTTTGGAATTTTTTTATTATTAAAAGTATTAAAAAACAAAATTATGGAATTATATATTTATTAAGTCGAAAGGTTACATGTTAAACAATTTAATTTGATTTAAGCAAATTTTTTTCATAATACATTATTTATTTTAGATTTCTAAGGGGTGTGGGGGTAAGTGGATTTTTATTTATGAATGAAGTTCACATATCTCTATTTAAAGTAAAGAAGCCCGGGGATAAAAAAAAAAAATGGTCATAGATGAATTTTATGTGGATGATGATGAAACTAGCAATGGAAAAAATAGATTTACAAATAGAGATTTTAGGAGAGTCTATCCCAATCCTTGAAAAAAATAGTGATTTAAAAAGAAAACTTTCAAAATTTTATTAAATAGGTGGAGTAATAAGTTATCTAAATAAGCTCTAACATTGAATACATATACAATCTCTAAGTAAGAAGAAGTAAGAGTCTAACATCCAACCATTTCTAGATCCATATATGATTAAACTTGGGGATGAATTCTAGTTATAGATCAAAGTATTAAGCAAAGGGGATGTTGTTAAATAAATTTCTTTACCATTTGTCTTGCTGCATTGAGAGTTCATATACATATATTTTATTGAAAGTTGATCTGAAAGTTTCTTTTGATATTTTGTAAAGATGTATGAGCCTGTTCTTTTTCATTGAAATCGGTTTTATTTTCAGTTTTGTTGCTTGACAACATCTTTCATGTGTTTTTATGCATGTTACAATGTATGTGTTGATTTCTCCTTGAAATAAAAATACACAATTTTTTCCTTAGAAAAAATAATATACATAACATATAGAATATATTTTACATAAAAGTAAACCTTTAAATTGAATACCCTAAAATGCAACATGCCTAAAAGGTTTAAAAAGTTTAAATTAAAAAGTTTAAATGGAAGGTAGTTTTTCTCCCACTGCTAACATTTACTAATTTGACAATTGTCTCCATGTCATGTTAATGGTCTCTTGCCCAAAGCCAACTTTAAAAATGTTCAAATTAGACAAATACATTCATTGTGAACAAAAAACAATTCCAACCTTAAATATACTCACTTTCGAAAACGATTTAAAACCCTTATTCTTATTGTTGTAGTAATAAAAATATGTTATTATAAATAAGTGTATTCATCATGGAACTCTGATATTATTGATAGGAGAGGAAGGTAAGTGAAAAATCAAACACACAGTAGCTCTAACTCTATACAAGTTTATTTCATATAAACATAATTTTTGTTCATCTCACATTGCATTTATTTAGATTGATGTGGGTGTGACATGATTTATATCATTTCAAACTATTGAACAATGAATTCAATTTACTTAGTTGTTAAATTCAACACAAAAGGTTCAATAACATTAAACTTTTGTTTTTAGTATTATTATTATGGAAATGGAAACATTTTGTTTTTAGTATTATTATTATGGAAATGGAAACATTGTGGTCTTTGAGCAGTAAAGGTAATGGAGTGAGTGAGGTTCGTTGTCATCCATTGTTTTTTTTTTTATGTTTAATGTATTATGGATTTCATTTTCCATGAGCCCAAGTGCATTATGTATTTTCCTCTATTAATTTGTTTATGATTACCTATTTGTAATATATTCATGATGCATGCTATAAATGTGTGGAGATTTACATTCTCTCATATAATGCAAGTAGTTTCATTAATGTATTACGATATTGAGTGTTATTAATGCGTGGAGATTTATATGAGGAGGATATAGGGTGGATTCACATTGCTCTTCATTGAATCCACTTCTTTCTACTTTGACAAATTTTGTTTAAATGGAGGTTTGATCTTCAATATGAAAAGATTAAACCTTCCATCTTTAAGACATGAGATAACTTAGATGAATCCAAAGAAATTAAACCCCAAAGAAGTGATGGGAAATTATTTAATATAATTTCCTTTAAACAAATAGATCTAGTCATATCCAAAGGTAATGAACTCAAGGTTATGCAAAACTCGACCTATTATATAGGGGAATCCAAAATGAAGGTTATTAGATGCCAATATTTGCCACATGAATATGCTTAATTGTTGATGAGGATGAACTATTCTTGGGTATTGGTTGCATATAACATAGTTACCTACTTGATAAGAACCCTCTGAATTATTTATTTTTTAAATTCCATGTTTAGTGTTGTTTTTACCTTAAAACGAAAAGTGGTGCTCACAAAATCACATTTTTTTGGGTTAAAATTACAAACTTTTGCAACCACGACCTTAGAAATTCATAATGTTACTAAGAAAAACCTTAAAATCAACCGAAGAATAAAAAACTATTGCTACCACTAGCAATGATTTTTTATTTGGGGTAAAAATTAAAAATTGATTAAAACCATGGCCTCAACAATCAGTACCATTGCATCATTGTCTCAAAATCAATTACCAAATCAAAAAGTAGCACTACCAATATCACGAGTTTTTTGGTTGGGGGTTTAAAATCATGACTTGTTTGAAAGCACGACCTCGACAATTGGTACCATTGCAACCAACATTTTAAAATCAACCATTAAATAAAAAAGAGGTGTTTACCATTAGCACCTTTTTTTTCTAAGTTTAATATTGCAACATTTTTTAAATAGTAGCCTAAAACCTCTATAATGTTTTTTTCTAGGTTATAAAGCCCGGGGAAAACCCCCGAGTACTTCCCCTCATTTTGAGATTGGTACCCAGGGTAAGCCCTAGAATCTTCAGGGCACAAGGCCAAT
>ML792450.1:228666-264418 GCA_009831015.1 Picea engelmannii | reverse complement strand
TTCTTTTTCAAATAATAATGCAAAGAAAATGCCAGGAAAGAAAGAGATCTAACAAACTAAGTTTTTTTTTTAATATTTTCTTCCAATCAAAGAAGAAATAACAAAAGATTCTAAAAGAAACTGATGAATGCACGATTCATGGCCCCCCCGGCCATGAGGGGGAATTGTTTTTTAAAATGAAACTCATTTTTCTTAAAATTTCAAGCTAAAATAAGTTTTAAAAGCTAGGAAACACAAAAAATCTTTTAAACGAAAAAGAAAGCTATGCTGGAATACAACCTAGGCTAAAACTGTTTATGACAAAGACCAGAAAGAAACAAGAAAAACCTGGGAAGTTAAAACTTGACAAGGAAGAGGATGACTGCCTCCTCAAAATTTTCTAGACAGACACGCGACTGTCACTTCAACAGCTAGCGTATGCACGCAAGCTGCCCAAAGATAGGACGCGTATGCATGCGTTCAGGCCCACTACAGGCCACGCGTTCCTCTGTTTTTCCTCAAAAAAGGAGGACAAGTAGCTAAGCTTAGGCAGGGAGTACTGGTATTGAAAACCAGAACCCCTTAAAGGTGCAAAAACTTACTTTGACAAAGAAGAGGCAATAAAACTTTAGCAAAACAAAGCTAATCCTGAGGTTTTTACTTGACTATGGACTGTTCAATTAGAGACCTAGAAGGACCCAGAAGATCCCTGAGAAGGATCACTTCTGCAGGGGAGAGAATGATTGCCTCTTTCTAAGAAGGATTTCCTGGGTTCTCAGACACGCAACTAGCACTTCATCAATAGGCGTACATATGTGGACTGACTAAAGGTAGGGCATGTGCATACGCGGGCTATCCCACTACAGGGCGCGTATGCCTTTGAAGACTCTCAAAAACCGAAAAGAAATAGTCTGGTAAGCAGAGCAGGGAAGACTGGTATTGAGAGCCAGAACCCCTAAACACTCAAACTTCTTACAGAAACTCAAAAAACGTAGTAAAATCCATTTCAAAATACCCAATAAAAAATCACCAAAGAACCCTAGAGAGTCCCCAGTATGGTCGCCAATTCTTATGTGGGTGGCAAATCCCTCCTACGGACTAGTACTAAGGGTTTTATCATGCATGCAGAAATGACCTAAAGATTCTTACTTTTTACCATCATCCCATGCCTAAACCCCCATTACTCATATGTAAATACAAGGCTCAAGAGATTAAGTTGACGTACCTTATTTTTCGTGTTTTATCATGCATGCATAAATGACCTAAAGATTCTTACTTTTTACCATCATCCCATGCCTAAACCCCCATTACTCATATGTAAATACAAGGCTCAAGAGATTAAGTTGACGTACCTTATTTTTCGTGTTTGATGTCGATCCCTTTTCGCACTTGGTCGTTCTTTGACTGCAAATCTCCTCCCAATGCTGACCTGCATTCACTAAAGACAAACAAAGAACTCCACATGCATTTGATCTATGAACTAACGGGTTAGATATTTAATCAATCATACAATCAATATTCCAATAATGACAATCTCATATGGCGGGATGGGAAAAGCAATTCTTTTATTAACTTCACAATGATACCTTACAATGATAAAGTCGGCTACTGCTCCTCAATCCTGGTCCTCGGCTCTTCTTCCACTGTCTTCCAACTACTTTTCTCTATATTTCTCTTTGCACAAGGATGGCTAAAGGTTGGGACAAAGGGAATGCTTAATCAGGTATAGTTTCTTTACTATGATTCTCCTCCTTTCAAATGGGACCCCTACCCCTTCTTTTATAGGTTAGAAGGAGCTAGGTATTTGGTCGAATGACTAGCCATGCATGGCCGAAAGGTTTAGTTAACTTACCCAAAGTTGTGTGTTCCATCAGAAACTTTCATTTTTTCGTGCTTTTGTAGGTACACACGGGTTGTCTTGGGTCAGCTCGGGTGTACACACAAGCAGTAATGGAGCAGGGTGTGTGGGCCTTTATAAAAGGGGTTTTTAAGAAGAGTTGTTTAGTAGTGTTTTGGCAAAGAAGGAATCTGATATGGCCCGATGCCAGGTAAGCATGTCTGGTGAAAATTAGGGTTATAACACTTCCATCCTTTACTTTGTCATTTTGTATTAGTTTTCTTTGATGATATTCTCATCTATAGTGAAACATGGACAGCCCATATCACCCATGTGGATCAAGTTATCCATCTACTCTCTCAGCACCAACTTTTCCTCAAATAATCTAAATGTGCCTTTAGAGCCTCAAAAGAGGAGTACTTGGGTCATATTGTTGGCAAGGATGGTGTCAGGGTGGATCCTAATAAAATTGAACCTACGCAGGATTGGCCTTGCCACAAAACTCTCAAGAGCCTGTGTGGTTTTCTAGGTTTAACAGGCTATTATCACAAGTTTGTTAGGAGTTGTGGAAAAATTGCAGTGCCTCTCGCTACTCTCGTTAAAAATAATGCTTTCACTTTGACTCCAACAATTGATCAATCCTTCCAAGCCTTGAAAGAGGCTATGTGCACAACTCTTGCCCTGGCCCTTCCCGAATTCACAAAGGATTTTGTCCTGGAATATGATGCCTCAAGGAAATGAATTGGAGCAGTTCTCATACAAGATGGTCGACCTTTGGCCTTCCCTAGAAAACAACTTTCAGAGATACATTTGGGCCAATAAATATATGAAAAGGAAATGTTGGCTATTTTTCATGTTGTGGATCTCTAGTGCCCTTATCTATTGGGGCAACGCTTCCAAATTAAAACACATCATCAAAGACTCAAGTATTTTTTGGAGCAACAACTTTCATCCCCAGAGCACCTAAAATGGGTGACCAAGCTATTTGGATATGATTATGAGATAATTTACAAGAAAGGAAAAGAAAATTTGGTTTCTAATTCTCTTTCCAGGAACTATGAAGATGAAGGGTCCCTCTTTTCCCTCTCCTTCATTGTACCAGATTGGCTCCAAGTTGTTCGCTAGGAATGATTGCAAGATCCCAAAAAATTTCTTGTTAATGGAACAATTGAAAGACAATTCTTAATATTCTCCAGGGTACTCTTGGCACAATGACGAGCTTCGCTACAAAGGATGTTGGTATTTAAGAAAACAATCACAAATTAAATCCACAGTGATTTTTGAGCTTCATGATACACCCACATCTAGGCATTCAGGGTTTACCAAAACCTATGAAATGGTCAAACTTTCTTTTTTCTGGGATGGTACGAAATATGACATCGACACCTTTGTGGTTGAATGTGATGTCTATCAATGCAACAAGGGAGAAACATTCAAAGACCCAGACACACTACAACCACTTCTGATACAACCATCTATTTGGAGTTATATTTCTATGGATTTCATTGTTGGCTTACCTATTTTGGAAATAAGTTAGTCATCGTGGTGATACTTGATTGTCTTTCCAAATATGCTCATTTCTTTTCTCTTCAAAACCCATTCACCGCATCCATAGTGGGTCAAATTTTCATGGAAAATATCTTCAAGCTTCGTGGGATGCCTCATTCTATTGTCTTTGACTGAGATCCCACTTTCACCAGCATTTTTTTCCAAGAATTTTTCAGGCTAAAGGGAACCCAATTGCATCTCATCACAACCTATCATCCCCAAACTGATGGCCAAATTGAAGTTATCAACAAGTGTTTGGAAACATATTTGAGTTGTTTTTCATATGAGAGGAAAAATTAGTGGACTCAATGGTTACCCCTAGCTAAATGGTGGTACAACACATCTTACCATATAACTACTTGCATGAAAAATTTTGAAGTAGTATATAGACAAAATCCGTCATTGGTTCTCTCATACATGTTCGGTGTCTCGAAGGTTCGGGAGGTTGAAAAAAATCTTATAGTATGAGGGGATATTCTCTGTGACCTCAAAGAAAATATGGTCATGGCTCAAAATCACATGAAGAAACAAGAAAATCAAGGTCGTTCCGAATATCAATTTGTTGAAGGGGACCATGTGTTTCTTTGATTGCAACCTTATAAGTATACTTCACTCAAAGTTAAACATGGTCAAAAACTTACTCCCAAATTTTATGGTCCTTATACATTTCTCAAGCGAGTGGTATCGATGGCCTACCAATTAGCTCTGCCCAATCATTCTAAGCTCCATCCTATTTTTCACGTCTCATGCTTAAAGAAGGTGATTGGAACTAAGTGCCACACTCAAACCAGTCTCCCTGAGTTGGATGAAGAAGTTTCCATTTGGTTGCAACCACAAACAGTCTTGGACTAGAGTGAGCATCGTTTCCATCAATGCACCATCAAGGAAGTGTTAGTACAATGGAAAGATACAACTCCAGAAGATGCCACATGGGAGTTGACCACCATTCTATGACAATTTCCTCATCTCAAGCCTTAACGACAAGGTTGTTCTTCAAGGGGGGGGGCATGTTAGGGACATAACCTCCCTAACCCCTCATGTAGGTAGAATAATATATTTTCCAAGTAATAAAGGCCGACATTAGTTAATAAGGCCTATTTAATAAATGATAACAACTCAATGTAAGAAGACCTAATAGAAGCTTCCGCTTCTAGAAATATCTTCCTCTAGAATGTTCTTTAGAAGATAAAATTAGTATAAATAAGATTAGGAGGCATGAGAAGTCCTTGTATTGAGAATTATTCTAATAGAGATATGCTATTATGGATGTTTCCCCCTTGAAGAGGCAAGTGAACATTGTTTCCTATCAATAAAGGTATTATTTTGGTTTTGTGGTTCCATATATTTTGTTGTTCCATTGTTATTCTCTGCAATATTTCAGTTTTTTTTTTTTTTTTTTTTGTTATTCACTGCAGTATTTCTTGATTTTTATATTATAATAGATCTGGTACCTAACATTTCAGTAGTACCCATAACTTCATCAATTGAATATTAGAAAAATATCTCAATTTCTTTTTCTTTCCACCACCAAAGTTTCAAGTAATGATTGTAGATGGAGGTGCAATAAATTGTTCTGGAAAGTTCCATAGCAATAAGCTCAATATGGGGGAGTATTTACTAGATAGTCCCATGATTTCCATCCAAATGGGTGGTATTGATGTTGTATTAGGGGTCCAATGGTTACAATCATTGGGAATAGTGACCCTTAATTTTCAATGTCTTTTCATGAGAGTTTCCTCAGAAGGGAAGGAAAATGAACTTAGAGGTATCCAAGGGAAACCCTCTATGTTGATAAGCTCTAATATCATGACAAAATTACTAAAAAAGGGACACCATGGTGTAATTTCACAATTGTGCTCACTATATATTCGAACATCTATATCCTTTGCTCTAGTGGATCTCCAAATAGCTATCAACAACCATTCCAAGGTATTTGGAGAGATGCCTAAGGGTCTTCCACCTGCTCAAGATCATGACCATGCTATTCATTTGAAACCAGGAAGTGTACCACCTAAGATTAGGCCTTACAGGCCCATATGCACAAAAGAGTGAGATTGAGCATATGATCCAAGAAATGTTAGATGCGAGCATCATTCAACCTAGCCAAAGTTATTTCACTTCACCAATAGTGATGGTTACAAAGAAGGATGGTTCATGGCATATGTGTCCAACTTATATACAACTCAACAAAATGACCATAAAAGATAAGTTTTGTATTCATGTCATTAATGAATTATTAGATGAATAACTTAGAGAAATTTTCTTTACTAAGTTGGATCTTCGTTCGCGATATCATCAAATCCGAATGAGGTAGGAAGACATTCCCAAAACATCCTTTACAACACATGAAAGTCACTATGATTTTTTGGTTATGCCATTTGGACTTACTAATGCACCTTCAATATTTCAAATCTTGTTGAATTCTATTTTCAAACCCTTCCTCGGAAAATTTGTGTTAGTATTTTTTGATGACACACTAATCTACAACAAATCTTTGGAAGATCATGTACAACATGTTGATGGAGTATTACAACTTTTGGAAGAACAACAAATTTATGAAAATCCTTCCAAGTGTGCCTTTGTGGTTCAAGAAGTAGAATATTTTGGTCATATTGTATCTCATGAATGTGTAAAAGTGGACCCTAACAAAATTAAAGTGAAAAGGGAATGACCAATTCCAAAAAATATTGAAGAAACTTAGAGGAATATTAGGATTGACATGATATTGCCACAAATTTTTCAAGAACTATGGTCAAATAGAAACACCTCTAACAACATTATTAAATAAGGAAGCATTTTCTTGGACTCAAGCATCAACCAAATATTTTGAAAAGCTTAAGGAGACTATGTGTACAAATCATGCCCTGGCCACACCTGACTTAATAAAAAAATGTATTGTGGAGTGTGATGCTTTAGGCCATGGCATTGGTTCAACTCTAATGCAAGAAGGAAGGTCATTTTCCTTTCAAAGTATCCAACTTAAAGGAAAAAAATTACTCAGACCCATTTATGAAAAATAAATGTTGGCCATAGTACGTGCATTTAAGAAATGATGATGTTACCTAATAGGAAGACACTTCAAAGTAAAAACAAATCATGATAGTTTCAAGTAATTCTTGGAACAACGGTTATGTTCAAAAGAGCAACAAAAATGGGTTACAAATATGCTATGTTAACTTTGAAATTATCTATAAAAAAAAAGAAAACATAATATTGTGGTAGATTCCCTTTCAAGGAAAGAAGAAGAAACAGAAGGTTCATTATGTGTTATTCCATAATATGATTGGGTGGAAGAAGAAAGGATAGAATGGAAGCAAGATCAAGAGGTATGTAAGATCATTCAACAACTAGAAGAGGACCATATTTCATTAGATAACTTTTTATGGAAGAATGGTTTGCTATGGTATCATGATCACCTATATTTATGTAAGAATTTCAAACTCAAACAAAAGATCCTTTTGGAATTGCACACTTCTTCTATATGAGGATATTCATGGTTCTTGAAAACTTACCATCATAACAATAAGGATTTTTTCAGGGAAGGTCTTAAAACTGATGTTCAAAAGTTTTTGTCTAAATGTTTGGTCTGCCAATAGAATAAGTGAGAGACAATCAAGACACCAAATCTCCTATAACTATTAGCTATTCCAAGTCAATGTTGGGAAGAATTTTCAATGGATTTTATTATAGGTTTACCCAAATATGAAGGAAAGACTATCATCGTGGTAGTAGTGGATTGAATGACAAAGTGTGCTCATTTTTTCTTTTTTTCGCATCATTTTAAAGCAACTACAATAGCCGCAACATCCATGGAAAAAATTCAAAATCTACATGGATTCCCCAAGATTATTGTAAGTGACAAAGATCCAATTTTCATTGGAAATTTTTTGATTGAATTATTTTCTTATTTGGGCACTTAGTTGGCTCACAACTCATCTTACCATCCTCAATCTGATGGTTAAAAAGAGATTGTCAAAAAAAATCTAGAAGGGTCTCTTTATTTCTTTGCATCTGATAAACAAACAAAATAGTTCAAGTGGTTACCCTTAGCAGAATGGTGGTACAACACATTCTTCCATACTTCATAAAAAACGTACCCATTTCTGGCACTTTATGGATATCATCCTCTATCCATCACATCACCCTTGAAAGGGAATAATTTATGGGGGAATCAATGCAAATTTTATTGCTTTAATCCCTAAGAAGTCGAACCCCTAATCCTTTGGTGTCTTCAGACCTATCATGTTGTACAATTTACAATACAAGGTCATTGTGAAACTCATTGCTAATAGGATTAGAGGGGTTCTCTCTACTTGTATATCCGAAGAAAAATTTGGATTTCTTTTCAATAGGAAGATTTTGGATGCAATTGGTGCTTCCCAGAAGGGTCTCTATTCCATTAAGATGAAAAATATCTCAATCATGGTCATGAATCTTAATTTGGCTAAATATTATGATGATTTCAATAGGAACCTTCTTAGATTAGTTCTCTTACATGTTGGCATGAGTTTGTAGCTTTTCAATTGGATAATGGGATGCATTTCGTTGGAAAATTTTGTAGTGATTATCTATGGCTCTCCCTCAAGGTTTTTCAAATCCTATGAGGGTTTGAGACAAGAAATCTCATTGTCTCCATTTCTTTTTTTGTTGGTTGTGGAAATTCTAAGTAGAATTATTCATTCTACTAGACTTGAAGGTTATATCAAGGGTGTTATGGTAGCTTCTCATGAAATATTGACACACATATTATTCATAGATGGTGTTCTCTTATTTGGGAAAGGTATGGTAAGGGAATGGAGAGATTTTAATCATCTCTTACATGTTTTTTGTTTAGCCACTAAGATGGAGATTAGTATTAATAAATCTCTCACTCTCTGCAATGAATTATTGATGGAAGTGGAAGCACATATCCATCTTTTGTTCTTCTATAGGATCGAGTATGTGGACAGTGGCATAAAATATTTAGGTTTCTTTATGAAACCTAATGATTACAAAATTGTTCATTGGTTGTGGCTATGCAAAAAAGTAGAAGCTAAGATTATCTTTTGGTTTCACAAATGGTTATCTATTGGAGGAAGACTAGTTTTACTTAAATCAATTCTTAATAGAATTTGTGTTTTGGATCTCTCTAGCACATGTTCCAAAGAGTATCTTAGACAAAATCAAGAGGAGATGTTTTATCTTTTTGCCTGGAAAAAATAAGGAGAGTATACCATTGGTAAAATGGAATACACTGGCTAAACCAAAAAGGATGGAGGATAGGGTCTGAAGAACATTATTTATTTCGTCAGGAATTGGCAGGTAAAAGTATTTGGAAAATGTTATTTATTGAAGGTTTGTTGGGAAAAACTATGAAGGTTAAGTATTCCAATTCAAATACTGCAGAGAAATGGATTATATATGAACCCAAGTCTTGCAAAGGGGAATCAAACATTTGGAAGGGATTGGTTAGAGCATTTCCAATACTCGGTCGTTGGGTGGCATGGAAATTTGGGAGGGGGGATTGAATTAGGTTGGGTGAGGACCCATGGATCAKAGTAGTTGGTAACTTTTTGTTTTCCCAAGATTTGATGTCTCATTTATTAAATTTTGGTTTCACAATGCTTGTAGATATGGGGGTATAGGGCACAAATTAAAGCTAGATGTAAATATGGCTATCACYGAAGGATTTAGGTCTTCATGGAGATATGGTTGATGAATAGAGGGACTATTTAGACTCCTCTCTCACAATTTAATATTTCTTCATGATAAGAAGGAYGAATTGGTTTGGACATGGAATAAATCTTTGGATATACTCACTGCCAAACTGGGAGACAAMACCCTTTCTTAAAATCTAGTGGATGGTGATAGCAAGTGGTGGTGGTTGTTAATTTGGAAATGGAAGAGTACTTTAAAGAATAAAATATTTACATGGTTGGCATTGGAAAATCATATTATGACCTAGGATAATGGTAAAAGAGGGGTTGGAAAGGTCCGAACATGTGTTCTCTATGTAGGGTTTATGAAGAGTCGGTCAACCATGTTTTTTTTTTCTTGTCCTTTCGCCATGCAAGTGTGGAAAGATTTTCTTCAGACGTTGAATTGTCCAAGGACTTGGAATTATGTCCCACTTGAGAAATGCTTATGGCAGTGGGTAAGGATCCCAATGACTAGGTCTTTCAAAGATATTCCTGGCTATTTTTTCTATGGAATATAGCTTCATAGAAATCGATCTATTTTTTATGGCACAAAAGGGAATTTTAGTTTGGTTTCTTATAAAGTCCGAGTTGATTTTAAATAAATGAAGAAGGTACCTACATGTAAACTTGTCAAATCATGATGAGCATCTATTTTCAATCCTTTTGTTTCCTAGAGTTACTTTGATGGAGCCTGTCAAGGGTCACCAGGGATCTGTGAGGCTGGTATAGTTTTGTATCTTTCTCTTGTTCACTATTTTCATTTAATATTGGGCGTTGGAATCGGTACAAATACCCAGGTATAATTGTTATCTCTATGGGTTATTTTATCTTTTTCCATAGATAAAGGAATTCAACATTTGTAGGTGGTTGATGATTCCAAGGTAATTGTTGATTGGTTCAAAGAAAAAGTTCAGTTGGATAGCATACTTATGTCTTCTTGGTAACGTCAACTCAGGGAGCTTTAGAATTTGTATGAATCTATGTCTATAGAACACATTTACTGAAAATTTAACCTATAGGTTGATGCCCTTGCTCTTGATGAAGTCCTTTTGGTATGTAACAAATTTCTTGGTGAGGAGGCTCTTCCATAGATCCAAAGGCATATATTTTGAAGGATTAATGTTAGTGTCATGTTTTTTAGGTTATGATAATGCTCTCCTGTTCTTACCCCACATGAAGGACAAGGTTGGGTCTTTCCAGTTATGTTTTTGAATATATTGATGTATGCTCTAGGTAGAAAGTATTAGTATATACTGAAGGTTATTTTTTCAAAAATTTTGGATAAAATACTAAAAGGTCTCTCTAAGACAATCAATGTTGTTTGTGAGATTGAATATATATATATATATATATATATATATATATATATATATATATATATATATATATATATATATATATATATTGCTAGTTTGTTTGTGACCTGTGGGACTAGCCTGTGGCTGAGAAACCACGACGCAGGGGAATCTAAGCCTTCAAAATGACCCGGGCATCACACCCGGCCTGAGCCACACCAACTCTTAACATGGATGGATTTTTTGTTCCCGCAGGTTTCAAATCGACGACTTTAACATCACGGAGTGCCTTAACAACACACTCTATCACCGACTGTCCTACACCTCGGGGACTATAAAATTGAAGGACGTGGGGGTGGGCTTTGATCCACTTATGTGTGCATGGGTCACGATATCATTTAATATAATATCTCTGGATGCAACCACATGTTCAACCACTACCTCAAGGTGCCCCCATGGCTTCAGGTTATGCCCTCATGGGAATTGAACCTTGCCCAACGGTGAAAAACTCCTCACTTTCCACCATTGGATCCAACCACTTTGGGCGAATATCTATGTATATTTTGATTTATATATGGAATAGAAAATATACAGATTTATTTCTCGAAAAAAAAAAATAGATATCAATAAAATATTATTTCCTTCTCATGGTTCAGGATGTTCATTTAATGAAATTTATAATATCAAGATACTTAACCTATGTTTAGCCCACCTTTAACTTACCCCAATTATAAAAACAAATCTAGTTAACTCTTTTTTTTACCAATAAATTGTCTCGTGTTTTATTTTTTTTACCAAACCATGTTATATTAGTTGACCCCGCAACTTTCTCTATAATAAAAAATTATAATTTCAAATCCATGTGGCAAATTCTAACCAATAAAAAAAGTTATAGTTTGGCATATTTTGGGTAATTAAATTAATGGCATATGATACATGGTAGAGGAGGGTAAAATGTTATGTCAAGGAAAGAATGACAAAGTCGAGCATCAATTTGTGTTAACATATTTTTTCCTTATAAAACTCATCTTGTCAATAAGGATATCATTGACATGTCATATCTCCTCTTGTAAGCTAATCAAATGTGTCCCTTGTAAATTAGTTATGTCCCTAACTAGTATATGAATGCAAAGTGAATTATTGATGCAAATGTGTTGAATGTTGCAACATTGGTTGGGACCAAAAGAAGAAATGAGATCTTCTTAGGAAGAGACTCGAAATGAAGGATCTATTTCACAACACCAATCAAATAAGACTATTTGATATTGATAGTCTCCTACAATAAACATTCCATAGTTCTATATTGTTGTATTTGTCGTTGCACTTTTTTTCATTTGATATTCTATCTTCTTTGTTCACTCCTTTATTCCAGAGTCATATGTTGCCACCAATTCACTCTTTGAAATCTCTGTCACTCACAATATTTTTTTTTCATTCTTTTATCTATTCATGTAATTGATTCCATGTGCATCTCTTAACATGCTCATACGCTACCCTTATTTCTTCTTCAATTTCAACCATATTTTTGTTCTAAAAATACAAGATATTGTCATGTTCATTACTTTACTTTGGATGTATATTGACTAACACAAAAATAAATAAATTCAGTGCATAGTATGAACCATTATCATTAATTACATATAAACCAATACATTGCAATAAAAAACTTAATAACTATATGTTAAAATTGATACATTATAAGGAAGAACATAATAACTCTATACTAAAATCAATGCACCTAAAGAAGAAACTTGAAAACTTCATATTTAAAAATTAATGCATCGTAAAATAAATCATAAATTTAAAAATTAATGCATCGTAAAATAAATCATAAACTTATGTTTAAAAATTAATGCATCATAAAATAAATCATATCAAATTAATGCTAAAATCAATACAACCTAAAAAGAAAAATAATAATTATATGCATAAATCATAATCTTTTTATTTATATCACTTCATACAACAACAAAATTAAAATTAAAATTTGTAGAGAATTCACTAGTACATGTACAAAAATTGGCTGAATTTACAAAAATAAAATGGGTGTGGACTTTAATTTAAATTTATTTTGCATGTAGCATACAATTATATTTTAAAAACTTGAAAAAAACCCGTAGAATATTAATATATAAAAAGAAAAAATGGCAATGGTACTTATTTAATGGATCAATATATGACAACGGTACTTACTTCATGAATCAATATATATGTAATGGTAATGGTGCTTATGTAATGGTAACGGTGCTTACT
The DNA here is from genome assembly GCA_009831015.1 of Picea engelmannii. Taxonomy (NCBI): domain Eukaryota; kingdom Viridiplantae; phylum Streptophyta; class Pinopsida; order Pinales; family Pinaceae; genus Picea; species Picea engelmannii. Next base: position 251,828 of record ML792450.1, on the reverse strand, counting down.
GGATCAATATTCCATGTTACAATTGATATACAAATAATAATTTTAATTTTCATAGCGTTCATGCAAATTATGACAACATTAACTCAAAATAATGTTCAAAGATCATTCTTTTAGAATATACTATAGTAACATTGGTCAAAATTTAACATAATAAATGTTAAATATCAACTCTAATCAACCCTATAGTTTATGGGAAAAGAATGTGATTTTTCTTTAAATAATGTTGTAAATGTCAATAGACTAGAGGTATTCATTGTGATGAACAATTTTGAGAATGGAAAAAATCTGGAAATTAACATTATTTGACAAAGTAACTGTAATTCTTATTGTCTTATATTTTTTTAGAATATAGCATTATATAGTATAGTTATCGATTTGATGAGAATTATAACCTCAAAAATGAGAACTCTAGCCCTAAAATCACATTTTTTAGGTCAAAAACATCAAAATCAATTCCCAAATTGAAAAATGATGCTCCAAGAATCACCTTTTTGGGGGGGTTAAATTTACAACCTTTTGTAGCCATGGTCTTAAAAACTCAAAATGTTGTTAAGAAAAAACTCAAAATCATCCCAAGTATCGAAAAGTGGTGTTGTCTTTAGCATTTTCTTTTTCAATGTTAAAATTTCAACTTTATTGAAACCATAACTTCAACAACTAGTATTGTTGCATAAAAGTCTTTAAATCAACTGTCGAATAAAAAAGTGGCGCTTCCAATGTCATTTTTTTGGGGGGGGGTTAAAATTACAACTTATTTGAAAGTGTGGCCTTGTAACCGGTATCATTGCAATCAAAATATTAAAATCAACCCCCAAATCGAAAAGAGGTGTTTACCATTAACACTCTTTTTTTTCAAGTTAAAATTACAACATTTTTTAAACAATGACCCAAAAAACTTGTATTGTTGTAAATAAAATCATAAAAAATAAAAAATAAATTATGCAAATAATTAAATAAAATAAGAAAAAAATACCTTTTAATTTAATAAATTAAATAAAATTATATATATATATATATATATATATATATATATATATATATATATATATATATATATATATATATATATATATATAACATCTCTATCATTCCATTCACCCTCCTTTCAAAACCAATTAAAAAAATTGAAATAATTTTTTTTAAGAAATTTAAAAGAAAAACATTATAATTAATTAATTAATCAAACAAAAATAAACTTAAAAATTAAAATAAATATAATGAAAAACAACGTTTAAATTACAAATCAATAAAGTATTAAAAATGATTTTAAAAAAATCAAAATTAAAATATATAAAACCAATTCATAACATAAAATTTAAATAATACTAATTGTGGTGAGGTTGACTCTCTCCATTCTTGGCCCCTTGTTTTATCTCCATCCCTCACTCCACCCACCACTTGCACCCCCATTCCCCCTATTTTACCACTCCTTTAAGTGGTGGGCAAGGAGGAATGCGGGCATGGAGGAGGGAGGGGGTGAGTGGGAAAAAGAGGGGGTGGGGTGGGATTCCAGGAATTACCCTCCAAATACCCCCACTCCCAAAATCAACCCACCCCCCAACCTTACACACTCCCTCTCCATGCAAAAAAAAATAAAATTAAACTTTGTGTTATGATTTGATTTTTTTAATTTTCTAGTTTTTAAATTTTTTCACATAAACTGGAGGATTTATATTCATTAAAAAGGGTGCAACCATAATCGCTTAGTACAAAAATGAGAACCAAATAACAGAGGAAAATTTTGGTTCATTCAAAACTTCAACCAACCAAACTTCTTTTCTACCTCTAGGATTTCTCCACATTCTAAGATTGTTGCATATCTTAACAGAGTAAATTTGGTGATATATGCCTCTAATACAAACTACAAAGAAAAACATAATTAAGAATTAGAGTCTAGATCCCGACATATCTATTTGTCTATCTTGTCATCGACTTCAAATGGCTTCGCTAGAGTGTTAATATCTAGGAGCTAGGAAGCCTCCAAAGCAGTCGAGCCACTGTTTCCCCCGCTTGAAGGAGAATTCCCATGGTCCTCTTCCCACTGAGCTAGCTGTAATTTGAGAGATTCAACTTGGGTTCTAAGAAAATCGACCTCATCCTATAGCTACCCCACCATAACCCTATGCTTGACCAAAGTGTCCAGAGAAAAGGATATGGTTGAATTAAGAGCACTAACCATAATTACCAATCGTTGACACTCCATGAATTCATTGTCCTCCATAACCACCTCTTGATTCACATCTTGAGGTATGTTTTCCATGGCTAGTCGATTACTCAAAGAGTCCAACTCTTGATGTCGAGATAAAAAATGAAATGGAGGGAAAATAACCATGACTAAACAAACAAGATTTTCCCCAAACAAGCCACTTCCCAATACACCATATATATTGCAGACCATACCATAATCTATCTTATCCAACATGAATCCAATAAACAACACAACGTCCAAATTCCCTCATCATATTTAAGAATAGAACCACCGGGACAAATTAATACCATGCATGCACTTTGTACCTAAGCATCCGAGATCAAATAATCTCCCACAAGGTGGCCATGTGAATGCTCTAGCTTGCCAACATTTCCCAAATTCGACATCTTAACATGAACTTCCACCGCATTACTATTTGCATCCATAATGGAAACGTTCCCATCCTACATCTTTTCGATCAATCCAAGAATGAGAATGTACGACTCTCATACGATCACACCTGAACTCCTCCTACACACATGAGCCAAATTACCATTTCCACTTGCAATACTTAATGCATGTCTTACCCTTGGATCTGAGATAAGACATTGTATTATATTGTACATGAACCCACTATGCGGCATAATATAGTCTCCAAAATATTCCACGTGGCCCAAACAGGCCCCACCCAAACTCCAATCCCTCTTCATTAAGGAGGAGTAACAAAATTCACTTCCCCACAAACCCCTAAGGAACCAAGGGCTAGGCCAATGGCTCTATTGGCCATTTCATCGGATTCTTTATTATTTTCTCAGAGAATATGGAAGAACTGAATTGAGAGATTGGACAATGAGATTTGAATACACTCAATGAGAACCTTCAAGCAAGCATCCTTGGGAGTGGATCTGTTATTAAAATATCTGATATTCTTTTTGGGATCTCCCATGATATTGAAATGTGAAACATGTCTTTGTTTGGCTACCTGAATCCCCTGAAAGACTGCATAAGCTTATGCATTGTTATTTTAAATTAGACCAAGATTCCAATAAAATTCTAATTCTCAAGTTCCTCTAGGGCCATATAGCACCCCTCCCGCACCTTCCTCCAATGGATTTCCTTTAGAAGCCCCATAAAAGCACAAAGTATATCACAACTGAGAAGACAACCAAGAGTGAAATTCCCTTGGTAAAACATGAAGTTGCTAGGATGATCTCTAAGACACCTTGGTACTAATAGTAATATGAATGTTAAGCTTGGACATCCATAGTTCCTCCTCTAGAACCAAATTCTATGGAGTCACTACTCTGATGTGCTTGGAGTTTAAATATTCTACCATTTTCCCCAATGAGTGCACAACTATAGAGAAAGGATTTGTATGTTTATTTTTAAAAGTGGCTCTATTTCTCTCTAGCCATAGCTACCAACACGCATATTTAGGATATGATTTCCACGCTTTTTGGAACATAGATTTACCATTAAACGATCCCTGGTAGAAAGGCTCCCACTTTACCAACAATGTTTTAGTAGTTGTAGGCCATGCTACCTTGTGAAACTGTTATGAATACACTATTTTCCATACCTATTTGGAGAATTCACATTCTAGGAATAAATGTTGGTTCGTTTCCACATTTTGTAAGCAAAGGGCACAACGAAAGGGCCCCTAAAAACCTCTTTTTCTCAAATTCTCCCTAGTCAAAAGCTTTCCTTGAGCTAAAATCCAACAAAATATATTAATTTTTGGAAGCCCATCAATATTCCAAATATTTCTCCACATAGATGATTTTGTAGGAAGGGAAGATTGTTGAAGCAAAGATTTATAACCTTCCTTTACTATGAATCCAACTACAACCCAAATTTTGTTGTCTCGATCCTATTTATGGACTGGAGATGCCCCTTTTAGGAGCAATAAGAAGGACTGAGCTAGATTGTTGAAATGAGGAGGAATGGGTTCCAAATCCCAATCCAACCAAACACCATTTGGAGTCCAACATGAAATATCAAAGAGAGTGAGTTTGTAATGATTTTTCAACCATCACCTAAGAGGGGCATACAAGGGATATTGAACAAGAGGGGGGGATCCATGAAATCCATTGTTCCATACATTGAGACACTTTCCATTTTCCAGGATCCAAGTAAGGAATTATTGAAAGTGAGGTAGGGAAGCCCATAGCAACTTCCAAATAGGAGATTTAGATTTCCTGCCAGGGGGATCATCAAGACATCTTCTCCTATCCCTAGAAAAATATTTTTATGTAAAGCCCTTTTCCACCATTTTTTTCCACCATTTTTTTCCCCCATCACCATTCTCCATAGAATTTTTGATCCAAGTGTTATGTTCACCAGTTCATGATCTCAAATTCCTAGACCCCCATTAACCTTGGGGGATCTTACCAAATTCCAATTTGCCAAGTGAAATCTCTTTGAAAAATATTTTCCTCCCTACCATAGAAATTTATGGATTTTTTGTGCCAAGGATTTTTTAAATTCAATAGGATCCAAAAGAGCATAGAATTGAAATATGGGAAGAGAATATAGAACATATTTAACAAGCACTAATTTGACAGGTGGATTCATCCAGAAACACCCTGTATTTCAAATTTCTCTTTTATTTTCTGCTGAATAATTTTCCAAGTATCTCTTGGAAGTGATTTTAAGTAGATTGGAATTCCCAAATATTTAAAATATTTCCATTCAATTGAGAACGGGAATTGGAAAATATGAGTAATACTCATCAAATTATGAGCAGTGATATTCTAGGCATATAACTGACTTTTATTCTTATTGATTATCCCTCCTTAGATCTGGGTGAAATGATCCAACACAAGTTAAAATCACCGAGTAATTATTTTTGAAGCTCCTCCCATCAATAGAGTGTCATCAACAAACTGGGAATGGTTAATTCTTTTAACGCCTCTGGCAATCTAAATTCCTGGTATTTTTCCTGAGCTACTCTCCTTTTCTAATCTTCTATTTAGTGTTTTTTCTAGAAATACATAAAGAAGAGGGGAAAGAGGACAACCTTGTCTAAGCCCCGAGGTAGCCTTAAAAAAGGGGCCTAGCCTACCATTGATCAAAGGAGCTATCCATGGATGATTGATACAAGAACTAATCCAGGAGATAAATGTTTGATTGAAGCCAATTTTATTCAATACTGCATTAAGAAATTTGATTTTGACTCTATCAAATGCATTGGCCATTTATATTTTGATGATTGTGCATTTTTCCCCTCTATTCAAGCTTGAGTGGATGGCCTCCTGCACTAGGATGATATTATTGCATATTTGTCGTTTCTCGACAAAGCCTCCTTGATTTGGTAGGATAAGATTTCTCAAAAAAGGTTTCAACCTGTTTGCTATGATATTTGCCATAATTTTATAAGAAACATTACATAAAGAGATGGGATGAAATCTACTAAAGGAGGAGGCATTTTTATCTTTTGGGATTAAGGCCAAAAAAGATCAATTTGTGGCTCCTCCCATCCGCGACAATTTAGGCACATACTAAATCATCCTCATTAAATCATATTTGATTATGGACCAACATATTTTATAAAATTGAATTGTAAATCTATCTGATCTTGGGGATTTATCTGGATTAAACTGATTTGTAGCGCAAATATTTCCTCTTCTGTGACTAGCTTATTTAGTTCCAAGTTATCTTCCTCAAAAAAATTCAAGGGAATGTGGGAGATAAATTGTTCACACATCTCCTCATTCCACTCTCCCTCTTTTGTGTACATATTTCTATTGTGTAGCGAGGCTACTTTTTTATATGCTCAAATGAGGAGAACACTTCTCCAGATTGAGTTTTGATTTGATCAACTATGTTATGTCATTGCCTAGATTTAACCTACTTATGGAAAAAGGACATGTTTTTGTCTCCAAGTTGTAGCCACAGAGACCGGGACTTCAACCTCCACATAGTCTTCTCATCTTTCAGGGCCTTAACATAATTATGATACACACTTTGTTCTTGCTTCAATAATTCATGGAGCACTTCATTTCTATCCATCCTTTCTTGTATTTCTTCCAGCTTCCTTTTCTTCTCTATCACTTCTTCAATGGGAGAATGACCTGAAATCTTGACCCAATTTTTAATTCTTGCTTTAATTAATTTAATCTTTTGCTCCCAAATATGAACAAGAGAGCCAGAGATCCATTGACACCAAACATGGGAAACCAAATGGAAGAATTCAATGTTTTCCATCCATAGGGGGTTAAACCGAAAAGGAATGGGCCCCAAATTCTCCTCTTTCAAAAAAGAAAGTGAGATACAACGATGATTAGAACTTGCTTGGGGGATAATTAGAGAAGTGATTGAATCGGGGAGAGAGAGAAAGGAGCTATGGATGAGAAAAAAATCCATCTTGGTTGTAATGTGCCCTAGACCATCTCTCCTATTATTCCAAGTAAATCTCCCCTTTCTCGGGTGAACATCAATTAGATCCAAAGTAGAAATGAGGTCCTCCAACTTTTCCCTTGATAAATCTGTAACAATGGAACCTCCTCTTTTTTCCCTTGGGTTCATGGTTGTGTTAAAATCCTTGGCTATTATGCAATTTTGAGTGAACCATGATTCCCCTATCCCCATTAAAGAGTCCCAACATTCTATCTTTTCCCAGTGGTTATTGGGCATATATACATAAAAAATATGAAAACACTTACATGTGGGTAGATGCACCAATTTGACCATATTAAGCCAATGTGTTGCTTCATAGCTACTTTCTAACTGATAAATTTTTGGGTTCCAGAGAAATCCCCCTGAAGCCCGTCTTGCACTAATTGTTGCTCCTTTTCTTTTTCTCCAAATTTGTTTCATTTCTTGAAGAGCCTCGGGCTCCTTCAATTTTGTCTCTTGGATCAGTAGGATTTGAGGTTTTTAGACTCTTACTAACTTTCCCATTGCTTCTTTCTTATCCCTGCTACCCAATCCTCTACAATTCCAGGAGACTAACTTCATTATTTATCTAAAGATTTGGATGCCCCCCCTTTAGAGGGTTGCGGAAAAGATTGGGACACCCCCTTTGTGGAATGGGGTTTCCCACTTTTTCCATCATTTTTAATACTCCTTCCAAGGTAGTTCGGATTCCTAGCTCCTTATCCCTGTCAGCTTCTTTTTCCCTTCTGTTGCGATTAGATCTGCTACCCACTTTTCTTGATGTTGTACTTTGCGGGGCTTCTATCTCAGATTCATCACTCGATTCCTCCCATCTCCCTTCCTCTAATATAACCATAATACCAAAGGTAGGATGAAAAGGGATTTTTTTGGGGGTGGGATCCCCATTCTTATAGCGAACATCCTCATGGGATTTCAAAGGTATCCCAGAATCATCCATTGTTGTCTTATTGTAATCCTCATTTTCCATTCCCTCCTTTCGTGATTCTACAATATCTACCTCCATATTATCTAGGGCTACGTATTTATTTTTGTTTCTCTCTACCACATGATCCCTCTGTATCGAAGAAATGGGATTATGAGGGAAGGATGTAGGAGGATTACCTCACTAAGTCTTTTCATGTTGCTAAGCCACAGCCTTTCCGACTGTTTTTTTCCTTTTTGGTTATTTCCATTACTCTTAATACCTTTCCTCAGGTTGATCCTCCTTGAGTTTCAAGCAGTTCTTTGCAAAATGCCCATATTCATGACAAGCTTTACATTTAAATGGAATTCACGCAGTGTGGGCCACACCAACCCTTAGCATGGCTGGATTTTTTTGTTCTCCCGATAACAACGAGTTTCGAACTTGGGTCACCATACAGAACAAGGTCCATCGAAACCAATCGCTTTATTGGGATTTGGCTTTTTTTCTAATTTTGTTGATTTGTTTTTTCTTCTTATTTTATATTATGATTTGATTTTTTTAATTTTAAATTTATTTTTTATTTTTTATTTGTGTGTATATATATACACACAAAATAATAAAAATTAATTAAAAAATATTTTTTTGTTACTTTGTGTGTATGTATATATGTTCAACCAATCACTCATGCATTTATTTCTCTCTATATATAAGTTGTTTTTAATTTGGATTTTTTTTAATTTTTTTTTTTTTTTAATTATGTTTTTTTCTTTTAAATCTCTTAAGAAAAAACAATTTCTTCTCTAGCTTTTATTAAGAGGGTGAATGGANATTGGCCTTGTGCCCTGAAGATTCTAGGGCTTACCCTGGGTACCAATCTCAAAATGAGGGGAAGTACTCGGGGGTTTTCCCCGGGCTTTATAACCTAGAAAAAAACATTATAGAGGTTTTAGGCTACTATTTAAAAAATGTTGCAATATTAAACTTAGAAAAAAAAGGTGCTAATGGTAAACACCTCTTTTTTATTTAATGGTTGATTTTAAAATGTTGGTTGCAATGGTACCAATTGTCGAGGTCGTGCTTTCAAACAAGTCATGATTTTAAACCCCCAACCAAAAAACTCGTGATATTGGTAGTGCTACTTTTTGATTTGGTAATTGATTTTGAGACAATGATGCAATGGTACTGATTGTTGAGGCCATGGTTTTAATCAATTTTTAATTTTTACCCCAAATAAAAAATCATTGCTAGTGGTAGCAATAGTTTTTTATTCTTCGGTTGATTTTAAGGTTTTTCTTAGTAACATTATGAATTTCTAAGGTCGTGGTTGCAAAAGTTTGTAATTTTAACCCAAAAAAATGTGATTTTGTGAGCACCACTTTTCGTTTTAAGGTAAAAACAACACTAAACATGGAATTTAAAAAATAAATAATTCAGAGGGTTCTTATCAAGTAGGTAACTATGTTATATGCAACCAATACCCAAGAATAGTTCATCCTCATCAACAATTAAGCATATTCATGTGGCAAATATTGGCATCTAATAACCTTCATTTTGGATTCCCCTATATAATAGGTCGAGTTTTGCATAACCTTGAGTTCATTACCTTTGGATATGACTAGATCTATTTGTTTAAAGGAAATTATATTAAATAATTTCCCATCACTTCTTTGGGGTTTAATTTCTTTGGATTCATCTAAGTTATCTCATGTCTTAAAGATGGAAGGTTTAATCTTTTCATATTGAAGATCAAACCTCCATTTAAACAAAATTTGTCAAAGTAGAAAGAAGTGGATTCAATGAAGAGCAATGTGAATCCACCCTATATCCTCCTCATATAAATCTCCACGCATTAATAACACTCAATATCGTAATACATTAATGAAACTACTTGCATTATATGAGAGAATGTAAATCTCCACACATTTATAGCATGCATCATGAATATATTACAAATAGGTAATCATAAACAAATTAATAGAGGAAAATACATAATGCACTTGGGCTCATGGAAAATGAAATCCATAATACATTAAACATAAAAAAAAAAACAATGGATGACAACGAACCTCACTCACTCCATTACCTTTACTGCTCAAAGACCACAATGTTTCCATTTCCATAATAATAATACTAAAAACAAAATGTTTCCATTTCCATAATAATAATACTAAAAACAAAAGTTTAATGTTATTGAACCTTTTGTGTTGAATTTAACAACTAAGTAAATTGAATTCATTGTTCAATAGTTTGAAATGATATAAATCATGTCACACCCACATCAATCTAAATAAATGCAATGTGAGATGAACAAAAATTATGTTTATATGAAATAAACTTGTATAGAGTTAGAGCTACTGTGTGTTTGATTTTTCACTTACCTTCCTCTCCTATCAATAATATCAGAGTTCCATGATGAATACACTTATTTATAATAACATATTTTTATTACTACAACAATAAGAATAAGGGTTTTAAATCGTTTTCGAAAGTGAGTATATTTAAGGTTGGAATTGTTTTTTGTTCACAATGAATGTATTTGTCTAATTTGAACATTTTTAAAGTTGGCTTTGGGCAAGAGACCATTAACATGACATGGAGACAATTGTCAAATTAGTAAATGTTAGCAGTGGGAGAAAAACTACCTTCCATTTAAACTTTTTAATTTAAACTTTTTAAACCTTTTAGGCATGTTGCATTTTAGGGTATTCAATTTAAAGGTTTACTTTTATGTAAAATATATTCTATATGTTATGTATATTATTTTTTCTAAGGAAAAAATTGTGTATTTTTATTTCAAGGAGAAATCAACACATACATTGTAACATGCATAAAAACACATGAAAGATGTTGTCAAGCAACAAAACTGAAAATAAAACCGATTTCAATGAAAAAGAACAGGCTCATACATCTTTACAAAATATCAAAAGAAACTTTCAGATCAACTTTCAATAAAATATATGTATATGAACTCTCAATGCAGCAAGACAAATGGTAAAGAAATTTATTTAACAACATCCCCTTTGCTTAATACTTTGATCTATAACTAGAATTCATCCCCAAGTTTAATCATATATGGATCTAGAAATGGTTGGATGTTAGACTCTTACTTCTTCTTACTTAGAGATTGTATATGTATTCAATGTTAGAGCTTATTTAGATAACTTATTACTCCACCTATTTAATAAAATTTTGAAAGTTTTCTTTTTAAATCACTATTTTTTTCAAGGATTGGGATAGACTCTCCTAAAATCTCTATTTGTAAATCTATTTTTTCCATTGCTAGTTTCATCATCATCCACATAAAATTCATCTATGACCATTTTTTTTTTTTATCCCCGGGCTTCTTTACTTTAAATAGAGATATGTGAACTTCATTCATAAATAAAAATCCACTTACCCCCACACCCCTTAGAAATCTAAAATAAATAATGTATTATGAAAAAAATTTGCTTAAATCAAATTAAATTGTTTAACATGTAACCTTTCGACTTAATAAATATATAATTCCATAATTTTGTTTTTTAATACTTTTAATAATAAAAAAATTCCAAACCCATCATACATACATTGTATTGTTTAACCTATAACACTTCAACATATAATTCCATAATTTTATTTTTTAATACTTTTAATAAATAAAAAATCCAAACCCATCATACATTATATATTGTTTCTGCAGGTAAAGTTTATATGTGGCAAGTTTCAAAGTGCAGCTTGCAATTATACAATGGTGACAAGTCTCATAAGGTTACACTTTGAGGTTAGAGTCAAATATAGGTTGAGACTTGCAGATCATCAAAGCAATTTTTTTCCATCAAATCATTCAGAGAAAATATTGTTGGTGTTTGTATCAATAAAGATAATTTAAAAAGTCATGCATACATCTATAAGATTAAAAATATTTTAAAAAGTTAAGCAAGATGTACATAAATTAGGTGAACTTTATCGGGATATTAATATGAATTCTCTAATCTCCTATCAAATTAGTGTCATTATTTTAATATACAAATATTTACATAGTTGCAAGTTGCAAGTAACCTTTAGTGTTGTCTAAATAGGTATAATCTACTCAACTATAAAAATTTCTTGACTATATTTTAACCTATCCAAAAAGTTACAACATAATGGACATTTAGGGTTTTCCCAAAAATCAAAAGACATAGAAACAATTTCTTAATTTTCCTTAAGAAGGTGGGAGCGGTCTCCTAAAATTCCCCTAGTCCCTAATTGAGTCCCTGAGCATTTCCACACATTTTTAGGCAAGGCCCCAGTAATTCTATCATGACATTATGATGATGATGGTTAACGTCCACTCAGACCAAATTTGGTATATCCGAGTTTAAGAAAGGTAAAAAATTCCCTAGTCCACTTTAGAATTTTATTTATGTGCTCGAAATTTTTTAAGAGAAGCATTCCTATCACCATAGTTTTGATGAGTTAAAAGGTTAGGAAGGTCAGTGGTGTAGCAAAGAGAATGAATCTACCTCAAATATTTCTTGGTCCTTTCCTACCCGTGCAGTCGTTATACAAACAAAAAACGAAGTGGTTGGCTATGTTGGGTATATCCCCTAACCCATATGCTCCATGCATTTTGAAATTGTGATACAATGTAGGTGTACACAAGGACATTTTAAGAGAAAGTGTTTTTCATCTTCAACCATCTTAGTGTCACAAAGATGACAAACTCTTTCGACCCATGTCGTTTTGGGAATTATCCAACACCCTTTTTCACTATGGAGCTCATGAGAGTTTGTTCTTATTTTAGAAATGTTGATTTTCAGTCAAAACTTAGTGATACTTGTGATTTTTTAGATTAGAGTTGATCACCTCCTTATAGTAACTTTATTTTATTTTATCCTCTAACTCTTTATCACACCACAATTTCTCATAAAATTTAGATGTAATAATATTTTTAACATTATCTTTATTCGGTAAAGTGATATCTTCCTTTATTCCTCAATGATTTAAACAAGACTTGGCATCTTTATGAAATCTCTGCTTGAGCAGCCGATGGTTTTGACGAGAGTTTGAATCAATCTTAGGAAGCCCCTTGTCTTCTCTATTGTTTATCTTGTTCTTGTACATTAGGTATCTAACCATAGCTATGCTCTCAATGGGAGAAAGACTTGCTTCTATGAGGAAGATAGGATAGGATGCATTGTCTTTGATTTTGAGATTATAAGTTTTAAAACACTTTTGGATTTTTTCTATCTTTCTCCATGATTCTCTAGAGATACTGCAGCCCCAAACTTTGCAACCATATAAGATAGAAGCAGTGAACAAAGAGGAGTTTCTTCTTATCCCATAGCCAATGGTCCACCGATTTGCAATTTCTTTTAAGTTCATAATAATTTTTCCACCCTTCATTTATCCTTTTCTCAATGCTATAGCTCTAATTAAGCTTGTGATGAAGATCGATTCTAAGATATTTGTATGAAGTCACTTCCTTCCAGTAGTTGTCATACACAAAATTAACATAAGTGATCTTTTTGGATTTAATTATCATAACCTCGTTTTGTTAGTGTTAATAGTCATACTCATACTTGAGCATAAATTCTTGAAGATTTTTAGTTTCTTTTCGAGGTCATAGGTGCTCCTCACCATAAGAACAATATCATTGACATAAAGAAGAAGGTTGATAACTATACCAGCAAGAGTCGGGCCAACACAACCTGCTTCTTCCAAACAATCCTTTAACTTGTCAATGTATATGTCAAAAAGGGCAGGGGGCAAGGGACATCCTTGCTTAACTCCTATATTACAATTAATTTCTTTCGACTAGCTCGCAGTGAGACTAAACTTAGCAATAACATTCTTGTACAACCTCACTGCAACAACTCTCAACTTGAAAGGAACTTTTAGCTCTTCTAACCTATTCCATAGGTTAGTCATAGGCATTGTGTCAAAAGATTTTCTCAAGTCAACAAAACAACACAAGAGATTGGTTTTATTATTGCAACACTCCTCGGCAATGATCATAAGCATAACAAGGTGGTCCACGGTAAGGTGGTCCACGGTTGAATGATAGCTCATAAATTCGACCTAGCTTTTAGCTCTTTTTTCATGGCTTTCTAACCACATATTGATCTTCTTTTCCAAAATAATTTCATATAACTTAGCTAAAAGGAAGTTAATCATAATAATCCTATAATTAAAGAGATTATTTTTATCCCCACTTTTTAACATTTCATTACACTTCTCTCTATTTATCAAAAGTTTACCAAACTAATTAATATAAATCAATACTTTCCTCTCCCTGCTAATAATTAATGGTTGGTCTTCCATTTGTTCTTCATCCTTCTTTGTGAGTCAAGTTGCAACATAAACATTTAATCATAACAATTTTACAATTCTACTTTACTCTTAACACATTTAAAATGTATATATATTTAACACATTCCACAATTGATCTCCCACATTTAAAATATTCTATAATAATATTGAATCTCGGCCCCATGAAAATGGCCTTAAAATTTTAACATAGTTCAACCAACAGATAACCATTATTACCTCCGCAAAATTTAAAATATTATACCTTTGAACGCACTTGTCAGTGATTTAAACTCAATCTCAAAATTCATATGGCTTCCTCTTTGCTGTTTAATCTCCAAATTCATATGAATTCATAGGGCTTCCTCTTTGCTGTTTAATCTCCAAATTCATATGGCTACCTCTTTACTGTTTAATCAGCCACTTTAATCACAGTTCTCAGACCCTCTCTTTTAGTCATGTAATCAAATGCCTTGTTGATGTCAGCAAAAGAAACCTCATGTGTAATAAATTTATCCAATTCAAGCTTCTGCAAGTTAACAATCAAGAAATGATAAATTAGAAGCTCAATTACATTGGGCATGTATAAATTGTTCCTGTATATACAAACCTGATACAAACAAATAGGAACCATGAACATAATTACATAGCCATTTTTATGAGGAAATTTAAGCAAATAAATGATGAATGTATTATTGAATAATAAGAATAATAAATTTTATTATGTATTTTGATTGGTTTAAATCTATGTTTAGTTAAATCTGTTTAATAATATTTATTATCTTCTTTACCTAGTTTACTTCTTGCAAGTAACATGTTTAACTAATACTATTCCAAAACTTTGGAATATAACGAACCTAAATACACTATTGAAATATTACCTTATTTAAATACATTTCTACTAGACCTGGCAAATCAGAACGAGGCTTATAGTTTCCAAAGAAGGTTCCTTTCAACGTCCTCTCGCTCAGAAAATTTACAGGATTCGTTGCAAAGACTGCCTCTGAATGAGGGACCCCCACTAAAACGGATACACCCCAACCCTGAAAAAACAGAATAATGATATCAAATTCTCTTTTTCTATGCATTGCAGATATTTGCCTAGCTTATAGTTATAATTTGGATTATTGATATCTTCTACATGAAATGGAACCAAGAGCAAATACATCATGGCAGGATTCGAAGGCTTGAATCATCGTCTTAACATTCCCTGTGCATTCGATGCTGCAGTCCACCCCTCCATCAGTCCTTTCTGCAATTACCTGTAAAAATGTTTTGATGATGATAAGTTTCCATAATTTTAATTTTATTTCGATTGCAATATATGATCCTCGTTAATTTTAATTTTAATATTTATTTTCATGACAGTATATGATCAATAGCTTAAGGCAAGGTAACATGGGATGCAGCTAAAAGAATGACAATAATTCATGCTGGAATATAGATCCATTGCTTTGAACAGGAGTCTAGGATAAAGGACATGGAACATACCAAAAAGATACCAGGCATTTAAGCAGGAGTTTATAGATAATACAATGGAATTTGATGAAGTGAACTTTTTACAGTTTGGTATGAGGAAGATGTGTAATTATTTTGATGTCAAAATAGAGTTAATATATTGAGAATTAAAAAAAATATTAATAATTTGAGATGAGTAATTCTTTCATCACTCAACATGGAATTGACACATGGCTCATATATAAATAATTAGCTTAAATTTATCTTAACTCGGGATCTATAATGCATGACTAAAAATAAGTTCATTAAAGTGAAAAAAAAAAATAGATTTACAAAAATTGAGAAAAACTTGTACCTTGAAAGTTTTGATCCTTCGAAATAAATCCAGAATTGAGATAAATCTACGTTGATGACACATATAAGTAGTAAAGGAGATTAAGGTTAAGGTTACATTCCATTATATTTTCTCCACCAATCCTCACTGATATTATATGATAAGCATTGTGGTTTGTTACTTTGATATTTTTAATAAAAAGAAGTTAGATACTCTTCCATTCTGATTTCCCTATATAAATGTGTAACTTCTTCTAAAACTGAAAAAATTAATATAGATATATTTTAAATTAATTTGGATCTTTTAAATATCTAAGTGTATATTTATCGATTGAATTTAATTAAGATGATTAAAAGTAATGATTGTTATTTTCTCTATCCATATCCAAATTCAGTTATCTTAATTAACATATTAAGATTTTATATTAATTGATTTTATTAACATCAAAATATTCTCAAACAAAGACTAAAGACTATCCATAACCATAGGGAGCGTTCAGCAAGTTCCTTTCACCAGGTGCAACTATATCCATTAACAAAAAGTATTTCGTTTGATAAGAGGCGATGAATATCATTGTAGGCCGCTAGACATACCTGTTGAATAGGCTTTTCGGAGTCTGCAGGGTTTATAAATTCCGTTACGCCAAATAGTTTTGCTGAGAAAGTAAAGATTACACGACAGGATTCAAACAACGAATCAGAAAGGAAGTTCTACAGTTAACATATGTATACACAGACTATCCAATAATGAAAGTGAGCAATATGCAACCTTGTTCAAATTTGTCACTGTTTGAGCCGATTCCAATTATTCGAGAAGCTCCTGCAATTCTTGCCCCCTCGGCGGCCTGCATAGTTAAGCCCGGATCAGAATGCTCACAGACAATTAAATGGTACGCTAATCATATTGGTCTCCATGAAAATGCGGTGATAGGAACTGAACAGTCAACTAATCAGAATAATCCTTAACAAAAGTTTGCAGACTTTATAACACTAGTATGCTAGGTGTATACTAGTATGCATACACAAAGAAAATAAATAACACTTGTTATTAGTACTTACACCAAGTCCAACACTCCCAAGGCCAAATATTGCTACTGTCGAACCCTTCTTGGGTTTTCCTACATTCAAAGTAGCACCCATCCCTGATTCCACAACAGACATAAATTTTAAACAATAACTACAATCAAGGAAACCATTATGGGTGTCCTTATTAACAGTCCAACGAGCAAAACTTCACAAGAATGGAATTACCCACTATGTGAAATACATAAATTTTAGACAATAACTACAGTCAAGGAAACCATTATGGGTGATCTTATTAACAGTCCAACGAGCAAAACTTCACAGGAATGGAATTACCCACTATGTGAAATACATAAATTTTAGTCAATAACTACAGTCAAGGAAACCATTATGGGTGATCTTATTAACAGTCCAACGAGCAAAACTTCACAGGAATGGAATTACCCACTATGTGAAATACATAAATTTTAGACAATAACTACAGTCAAGGAAACCATTATGGGTGATCTTATTAACAGTCCAACGAGAAAAACTTCACAGGAATGGAATTACCCTACTTTGTAAAATATTACATTATGTCAACTATTTCGTTTCCTTCATGTTTCCCTGTTTATCTTATTTCATCATAACCATGAAATTAAATATAAAACTTCTACAAGTTCAGGAAATAATTTTTCCGTTAGCAGACGGGTTAAAAAAGCAGCTTGCACCCAGATTTGGAGTCCCCCTTCATGGGTTAAACTCAATTTTGTTGGGCATCCAAGGGCAACCCAGGCCTTGCAAAGGCAGGGGAGCGTTCAAAGAGGAGCATAGTCACATTCCAAGGATATTAGCTAAGTGTTTGCATACCAGGTCGAACAATCAAGAAGAGAAATAGGACGTCCAAGGGCAAGCCATGCCTTGAGGCTTGTACAGGTTCGACCTAAGGAGGAGAGGGTGGGTGTTAGCAACTTGATTTGGTCAGCCCTGCAACAAGTCAGGGGTTTTTCTGAATACCCTCTGCGTACATTCCTCTACATTGCAGGTTATCCCTGATATTCTCATAAGGAAACTTCATTACCACAATTATCATTTTTAGGGGTCCCAGCTCAGAAAGTTATCCCTGATACAGTTCTCATAAGGAAATTTCATAACCACAATTATCATTTTAAGGGATCCCAGCTCAGAAAGTTATCCCTGATACAATTCTCATAAGGAAATTTCATAACCACAATTATCATTTTTAGGGATCCCAGCTCAGAAAGTTATCCCTGATACAATTCTCACAAGGAAATTTCATAACCACAATTATCATTTTTAGGGATCCCAGCTCAGCATTTGTGAGTATTTGAAACCATGGGCACTAGTTCTCTTCATAGAACATGTGGCCATGATAACTTGGGCGCTGAATTTGACCTAATAGCCGTGCTCATCATCCTATGAAGCCAAAAAAATATTAAACTTCCGTAAAAAGAGGGTTTTGAGCGGCATCAAATTATAGTAGCATGTGTAATCATCCTAAATAGTGCTTCCAAGACTTAATCTATCCTAAAACCTTAATTTCTCCATATAAATAGAAGAAGATCTGAAGATAGAAAAAAGGTACCTTTTCTTTGAATGGGATTACCGTGTTAGGGTCCTTTTCTTCATTTGTAATACTAATTATGGTATGTAAGTATCCACTTTGCTCCTTGTTTATCCTATGGAGTATTATAGCACAATTTGAAGAAGGATTAGACTCAGAAGTTGCTGATTGAGAATGAACCCGGGTATAAATGTCATCCTGAAACGCCACAAGGATATGATAATGATGTAACCACTTTCTAATAATGTTAATGAAGATCTCTATGCTCCAAATATTTTGTTGTGTTATGAATTCAAATGTCTCTTTAATGTGTATGTTCATTATTACATGTTAAATTCGTCTTTCAATTCTTGCTTTGCTTTAATTTCAATTTGCAAGTTCAATTCATAGATATCTGTTTATGACGTATGGTTTTCTTGAGAAAGAGTAAAGGTGTGGTTGTTGTTTGATGTGTGTAAATGTATTGAAATTTTGGTGCTTGGGACACTACTCTTTTTGCTCGGGCAACTACCACATCAAATAAAAAAAATTACCCAGATTCTCCTCTTTCAAATTGAAATCAAATTAAGAAAAAAACATTTTAGATTTTTCGATAATATGCTAACCTCTTATCATAGAGGGTATGACACTTGTGTACACAAATACCCCATAATAGAAATGGCAACTCCATTGGGGATAAAATCTTAAAATTCTTCCTTCAATTTGCTTGGTCATTTTTTCCCACTTTTTTGTAGTTCACCTCTACGGTTAGATAGGTTGGTAATCTTAGAAATCCAAGCCGCCCACCTTGTTGTTGGTTTTTTCGGAAAAAATATTTTATTTTTTCAAATTTTTGCATCATGGGTGTTGGTTTTCCATAAGAGATGCATCACTACTATTCTTCCATAACATGTATGTATCTCTTTTAGGATCTGTCAATTGGGTTTAGCTCGGGTGGTTGGGAGGAATGATTGGTATCCTCTCCATCCAATTTCAATTCTCCCAAGTGACATGTTGAGCTCATAATGAGTATATTGTTGTAATGGCTTCAATTGTTGGATTATTGATGTAAAGATATGTCTAAATTAGAACTTTTGATCTTGCATTTCTTTAGTCGAGTTTGAAAAATCCCCAAAATGTTGTGTATTGTTTAAATGATTGAACTTGATGCTTGTTGCTTGGATTGGTGAAGAATTGTTGTCATGAACACTAAGAGAATCATCATAAAATCATTTCCCTTTCAATTTGTCATTTCAGGCGATTTTACAAGCAACTTTCCACTTCAAGGAGCCTTTTACATTTAATTTTCCATTTCAAAGAAATTTTTAGATTCAAGATTATAAGTTAAATAATTGAGAAAAGAAAGACCTTTAGTAGCAAGGGAGCTATCATGGGGAAGTGTCTTTAACATGGGCATCAAACAATATGTCAACCTGTGGAAGTGTGGAAATCTCCTAACGCCAAGTAGTGGGTGCAATCGAGAACCTTGCAAAAAGATTGAGAGATTCACTCCTCTTGATGTTATTGGTCATGGTATTTTGATGCACATGCAAGAGCATCCTTGGCATTGTAGGTATTATACACATTTTCTTATATTTGCTTTTCTTTTTTTCTATTTAGGATTAGAAACCAAAAATATAAAAAATGTCATTAGTAAAATATTTATTGTTTGTAGTGAATTTTTGCAAACCATAGGAATACGAAGTATTGTATTTGGAATTTGAACAGTTAGGGTAGTTGTAAGGCCAAAATCTAAGGAGCACAAGCATAAATATGAAATTTGTGAATAACCAAAAGGCTTTTGGCTCTCCTTTGATTTAATTTGTATAGTGTGGATGGTTTTGTGATCCAAATACCTATGCATAGGCTTTGTGAATGTATAGAGGCTTGAAAACATTAGCCATTAATACAACAAAGAAGTTGCAAAAACTGCGAGGTTATTTTTTTTGAATGTTTTATTTTTGTGGTGTATTTATGTTTGTTTTCAATTGAATTGCAGACTATGGTGGTTGTCTATTTAATATTGGAACTAGATTTGTTTATAGCAAGGGTGGATAAATTATGTTGTGTGTGTGTGATATTGCATGGGGTTGCAGCCTCGCTACATCAAGTGACATCATAGCAAGTAGAATCCTAAAGGGTTGGAACAATTTTAGTGAAGAAAAGGAAATATGGCCAAACTTTTTACCATGAGAAGAGGGAGAATTTTATGAGACAACTATTAAAGTGAAAGAGGAGTAGTGTGGTTGGCTCCAACGAGGGTGTGATGTTGCGTAGAGTTATCTGAATGAAAGAGTGTAGCATGTCTTTAATGGTAGTATTAGATAGACATTGTAAGAGGAGATACAACTCCAATATTGAAGAGCGTTAGGTAGAGGTCATGGAGGATGAGGTGAAAAGTGTAGAGAAAGAGAGAGTGCAAGTTGCACTAAAAATTGCATCATGGCGAGGAGAGGAATTCCTATAGTGAGGAAGAACTAGAAGAGAGAATGCTAGTCCAAAGGTAGCGTAATATGTTGCAAAATTTCTACAACAAATGATGAGGAGGATGGATGCCTTTGAACTGGCCGAGCCAAGGGAGAGGATCATAGATAAAGTGATCCAGAAGAGTGCTGACAAGGAGGATGTGCAGCAACAACAGATAAACATGGAGATGCTAAAGTTTTATGAAAGTTTGGAGCCAAAAAACTTGATGACAGGATTGAAGAAATGCACTAGTATTTTGAGTGCAATGAAATTAAAGAGCCCCAGAGAGTGAAAATTACTTGTGGAAGATTGAGGATCTATGCATATGATTGGTGGCATTCGTTGAAAAGAGATAGAAAATGGAGAGGAAAAAACAAAATCCAAAATTAGGAAATGGTCACAAATTGAGAGTAAGTTTATAGATTGTTAATTATTTTGAAAACAAAGAAAAGATTATAAAAATTGAAGCAGATGAATAGATGTGTAGAAGAATATTTTGAAAAAAATTGTAGCATAGCCATAAGAGTTGATTGTGTATGAGATAGTGAGGAAAAGATCATGCAGTTTGTGGATGGATTGAAGTTGTCCATTAAAATGAAGATAATTATGTCGAAGATATGGTCATTAGAAGAGGCTCATCATTTGTCCTTGAGGCTTGAGAAGGTGCACTGAAGAGAAACCATGACAACATCTAATAAAAAGAGAAAGAAAAAAAAAATCCCCTAAATGTGGTTGCAAAGAGTGTTGATTGTGAAAGTGGGGTGCATGTTGTGGAGGAAAATGATGAGGAAAATTTGCATGAAGTGTGTGTTGTGTATAGCATGCCAAATAAAAGTGTCAGAGAAAAATTTGCAGCAGAAGACTACAAGGAAAAGATTGAGGTAAAGGAAATTGTGCAGCAAATTCAAGAAGACGCAACAAAGTTGCAAGAGGAAAATGATTGCACTAGAGGAGTGGTTGCAGTAAAAGAAAAGGTGCAAGAGATGGTGGTATGCATTGAGATGGTGGTAATGGTGCAAGAGTGAGAGGTTGGGGAGGTAGTAAGCACCATTTGATGAAAATGATTTGAGGAAGTAAGCCCAATTGGGTGAGGTTTGCATTAATTGTCAGAGGTGGAAAAACTGCAGCCAATGGTAGAAGAGATGATGATAATGGTTATGAAGATCATCCAAGCCAAAAAGAAGGAAAGATGGAGTGTAGGTGTGAGGAATTACCTACAATTTCAAAGTGCGGAGATGTAGATTAAAAAGAAGAAGAAGAAGGATGCAAAGAGAAGAAAAAAGGATGAGTGTTATAGAGTATGGTCGAGGCAAAAAAATAAAAGAAATAAAAGATGAAAACATTCAATAATTGTTAATTTATCAACAATCCTGCACATTTTCTTACATTTGCATAGTTTTCTCTCTATTTTGTGATTAAAAACAAAAAGAAAAAAAAATGCAATGTAGTGGAATATTTATTGTCTGTAGTATTTTTTTCAAAACCATTGGAATATAAAACATTGTATTTGGAATTTGAACACTTAGTGTAGTTTTAAGGACAAAATCCAAGGAGCAAAAGAATAAATGAAGTTTGTGAATGAGCAAAGGGCCATTGGCTCTCTTTTTATTTAATTTGTGTAGTATGGATGGTCTTGTGATTCAGAGACCTGTGCATAGGCTCTATGAATGTGAAGAGGCCCAAGAACATTGACCATCAATTCAATAAAGAGGTTGTAGAATTATGTAGTTATTTATGTTGAATGCTTTATTATTCTGGTGTATTTACGTTTGTTTTTTTATTTAATTGTAGACTATGGTGATAGTCTATTTAATATTGAAATGGAATTCGTTTATAGCAATTGTGGAAAAATTATTCTCTATGTGTGATATTACAGGGGGTTGTAGCCTCAATGCATCATATTTGACCCATTGTCCCACTCAAACATGTGCACTTGGCCAACACTATCCCCATTGGCCCTTTTTTCTTGTAAGAGGTAGTTTAGTGACCAATCCTAGGACTTCCACCTAAAGTGACTTGCTCGTGGGATTATGAGTAGTACCAAAAATAGATAATTCATCACCTTTTGTAGCTCCCCTTGGATTCATTACCTTGGGTGGTTACCCTGTGAAGTAATTATAACTAGTATCTTTCATATCTTCACTTGAGCCAGACCACCAGTGGATTTCAGCACCCCTAGTGGAGGCATGATTGGAAGGTCTAGTTCTCACTCAAAAGTTGTTTCCCTCCATGATCCATAGTCCATAATATAGAAGTGTGTTAATTTTATTTTTTAGTATTTTTATCATGATAGTAAGACCTTGTAAATAATTAGTCATTAGTTGATTAGTGATATCTTACTTTGACTCTCTCATAATCAGAGTGGTGCATCCTACTACAATATCAACCAATATCATATGACCATTTGAGTCATAGCACATCGTCATGATTTTCAAAGTACCTTATCCACCTCTTGTAAGATAGGGATTTTTTTCCCTAACTATTCAAGGAAGAAAGACCCTTTTTTGTTTCATAATCCATATGGAGATCTAAACATGGCCAATGTTTCTAGGGATACCAACTAAGGGAATCCTTCACAA